>JAOVYW010067186.1:3868-21331 GCA_025775045.1 Hiodon tergisus
CACACACAGACACACAGTGACCCTGTACAGACATGCACAATGCAAAATAAGAAACACACACACACACACACACACACACACAGATGCACACAAAGACACACAGACAAGCATACACACATGTAAACAAAAACACACACCAAGGCCCTGATGTAATCAAGACCTAATCCTGATGCTTGACAGTTCTCCTGGGTTACTCAGCCATGGTAACTGGGACCATCTGACACGGATACAGGTGAAACGCATTCACAATCTCACCCAGACCAGTTTCACACTGGTCTCACTGCCAATGCTAAAGAACATCCTCTACTACGGCAGGCTCCACTTTGCACCCTCCCTCTGTTCTATGGCTGACCTTTTCATCTTCGTCCCTTATTCCCCTCCCTCATCTTCTCATCCCTCTCTCGCCCTCCTCCCGTCACACGAGGCTCTGACCTGGAACTCCTCGCGGAGCTGTGAGGAGTTGCTCTGGGAGTCCACCCGCAGCATTTCCTTGTAGGTGAGGGCGAACTCGCCGACGGGGATGGCCGTCTCCCCACACAGGCAGGCCTCCAGGATGGCTTCATGGATGAAGATGTACTGCTCCTGCAGTAGAAGCAGAGAGCGACAAAAGGAAATTTCATAACCAACCATGACTCAAATTAAACACTGGCTATTTTATGCAAACCGGTTGCCAATTAAATAAAAAAATCATCTGTTATAAAAACACAAACTGTATCAATTTAATTAAGCTATTTGTCGTAAATAATTCCAAGCATAATGAAAAGACAAACAGGATTTACATAATGTGGTTTAAATATCTAAATCAGAGAGCTTTTAAAGATATAAACGTGCTTGTACAATGTTGTACTGCACAATGTAGATCATTATTTAATGTTGCAAAACTAGATATTTACATAAGGATCAGAATGATAGAATTATTCCAAAGAAAACACCTTCACCATCAAACCAGAAAGTCAGATATTGAATATGCATTTATGTATTTGCTTGAAAGAACATTGTACATAACCAGATTTTTTGAATGGGCCCGTTTGCTTTGTAGTTCTGCATCGCTGAAACAAACCTCATAGATTGGTTCCATCCCCTTTGGGACGGAACTTGCATTCGACTGATAGAACCGGTTCACTCGCCTCCGTCTGAATCATGTTGATACGCCGGGAGCACAGCGTCTTGACGCAGTTGTAGATGTCCACAACGCCCTCGCACTCGGCCATATCGAGCATGACGTCCAGCACGATGTAGCAGCCAGTGCGGCCTGCCCCCACGCTGTGATGGAGGACGCTCAGGGTGAGAAGGAGAAAAATCACCCCCGCCCTCACAGGAAGTGGCACCATCAGCTAAAAAACACCCTGATCACGTGACAAAACAGTCGCCACTTGTTTTTGTTTGGGGGGGCAGAAAGTGATCTAATTATGGTTTGTGATACTAATATTGGCTTTTGATACTAATGTTTGTTTAATGATGAATGTTTACATGAGAGAGGGGAAAATAAGTCTACAAAATAATCAAATTTATGATAGCCCAAACCAGGAATAAAGCAAGAGCAGGGTCGTGAGCCCCTAAATGAGATCCTGTGGTGAAACTCTGAACGGACGTGGGTGTGGCTTTGGGATCAGGAAGTGAGGCGTGCCCAGGTGGGGTATGTACCTGCAGTGCACCACCACAGGCCCAGCGTCAGGGGGCGTGGAGCTCTTGACCCGGCGGATGAAGGCCAGCAGGCCGGTGGAGTGGTAAGGAACCCCGTGCTCCGGCCAGGACGTGAAGTGGAACTGGCGCACCTCGTGCTTGGCGGAGTAGCCCCTCTGTGAGAACAGCGATAAGGCAGTGATTCGGTGTTAATGCTATCTCTTTCTCTCTCTTAGCATCTCTATCATATTCCACTTTGGCAGAGCATTCACTGAATAACAGCTAGATAAATCAGCAGGGAAGAGCTTCGGCAGTGTTCCCCATGGAGAGGGCCACTGTGGTGGCTAGGCAGTCCTCTCGTGTCCCGTAGCTCCACTTCATGTCCACCACCTCCTCAAAGTGAGATTGATAGGGCTTGTACAAGTTAAAAGGCCTTGCCGTCGGCTTTCGGGAGGCCCCTGGGGGACGCTTTGTACACAGCGCTAATTACTCTTAATCCAGATGCATTTGGTCACGGTGACCCAAACATCGGTTTTGTCTGGGCCGCATCAATATGGCAGGCATATTTACTGTGCCCTCCAATCAGGCAGTTTCGCGCTTCCTAATAAAACTGGAGAGGGTGTCTGCCGCTGTCCCGCAGGCTAGCCCCGAGTCCTCTCCTCAGGGCCACACCGAGTCCATGAGCACTACTGAGACACATGCTGAATTTGTGGAGGGTACGAGAATTCTATCACTTCCCGTCATCACCTGTCTCCAGTCATTATCGCCACCCTGACTTCGGAGCACGGACTGCACAACTGCGGTCGCAGTGGCCAGGATGTGGGCGAAGGTGATGGACAGTGTGAACAGCGGAGCTCAGTGGGTACGCCGACACATATCGCGGAAAGACACACGAGTTGGAGAGACATTACTTAAACGTTGCCGGAGCCTTGCTGTGGCTCACCCGCTAGAGGGCGAAGGTGGGGACAGTGTGTGCAGTAGAGCTGGGTGGGGTCGCCAAAACATTACCTGGGGAAGGCACGCGAGTCAGAGCAACGTTGCGTCACCTGAGGATTGCCGGAGCGTTGCCGGAGCATTGACGTGGCTCACTTGCTCGAGGGCCAAGGTGCGGACAGTGTGTGCTGTGGAGCTGGGTGGGGTCGCCGAAACATAACCCAGAAAGACATGCGAGTTGGAGCAACATCACTATAACCTTGCCGGAGTGTTGCTGTGGCTCACCCGCTCAAGGGCGAAGGTGCGGACAGTGTACTCAGCCAGCGTCTCCGTCTTCAGCAGGGTGATCTTAATGTCGCCATACAAATCGCTATCATCGGGCCAGTACTTGCAGCACTTTACCTGATCAAAGCAGAACAACACAGGTCAGCTCTAACACAGCACACCGTCAGAGACAATATTATCCCCAGGAATGCTTATACTGATGGACTGTAGAGCAGAGCTCAATTACAGCCCTATTTTCTGAGCAAATTAATGAGTTTCCAGAAGATTAAAAACCATTTTTTATCACTGTTCTCCCAAAAGCTCTCCGCAAAGTGTAATTTTTTTTCCAACACTAAATGGTTCAGAGAAGGCTTTTCTGCTAAATGGATTAAGGGAGGCGACAAAGTTCTGAACTCACAAAGCTGTTTTGCAAGCCTCACATTTTCAGCAGCCCCTGCAGTCACTGGTGATTTGAGAATTTTTGCCCTGGTGAAATTAGGGCTACCAGGTTTCAGAACCAAGACATAAAACCTCTAATTTCATCCTTAAAAAAGTCATTGTTTCTAAACAAAAATACAGAAAAGACTGCAGCTGTTTTCAATTCTTACCAAACGCAACCGATGAATATTATGTAAATCCGATGCTTATGTAAATTATATGCTAATTTATTTCTTATTTACACAAACACACATTTTCTTTTATACTTGAATGCTTATTAAGCTGTTTATGGGAAGAAAAATTTTGGAAATGAATTTTGCCTTCAGTTTGGACATACAACAAATATGTCCAAGTACGAATGATCAACCCATGACAGGCAGTTATCTTTTATATAGCTAAGTTAGATATGTCATGCTAAATTTAGTTACGTAATCATAGAGAATACATTACTGTTAAGACAAGCAACAGAGGAGTATTTTGCATTCTGGCTAGTGGAATTGCCTAAATACAATAACGGAAAACCCCACAAGAAAACCAGCCATTTAAGTTGTCCACATTGGCTTTAGTCCGTCCGCTTTAATGAGTTCCTGGGTTCAGTCAACGGGGAGCCCAGCTGAGACGGGGCGTGGTATGATGTGGGGCGATACCTTACCCTGCCCACCTCCACTAGTTTGGTGATCATGATTACGCTGAAGCAGTTCTCCTGCCACACCATCCGCCAGAAGTCGTACACCGTCTCCTGCTTGGGCCCTAAGGTGGAGAAGGGAGGAAGCACACGTAGTTATGCTCTTAGTAAGGTGGAGAAGGGCGGAAGCATATGTCTTTAAACCCTAGGTAAGGTGAAGAAGGACAGAAGCAGATGTAGCTAAACCCTAGGTAAGGTGGAGAAGAGCAGAAGCACATGTAGTTAGACCCTACCTAATGTGGAGAGCAGCCTGAAGTTATACCCCAAACGGTATGCATCAGCTGAGTTCTTGTGAAATTATCAAACGTTTTCCAACTTTCAGATAATGACAACCTTATCTCGGCTTCTCCCCTCTTAGAGGCTGTTTCACTAAACAAATTGAGGATAAAGCTCTGGGATGGAGGAAACCTGGATGGAGCTTTCCAGAGTATTGAACCACTCGCACTGTCAGTTCCACCAGATAACGCTGGTGGGGGTGCTGTAATTCTGGCTCCCTGGTCACAGGGGCAACAACACTAGCATCTGGCCACTCCCTGCCGCTGGTCACAGGGGCTACAACTCTAGCATCTGGCCACTCCCTGTCGCTGGTCACTGGGGCTACAACGCTAGTGCTCGGCCAATCTCTGTCACTACCAGAGAAGGCCTGTGATTACCACTGGGTCTGACAGCACCTGGACCAAACCTCCCATTCTTATTGCTTTCCTGTTTTCAGTTGTGTCAGTCAAATCGGCAGCTCTGGAAAAGGCTGGCCGGCAGAAAAGAGACCTGTAGCCCTCTGGGGCTCATCTGCTTCACCTGTGTACGTGCAGCCAGAAAAACAGAGGTTCATCAGGCAGGCCCCTCATTCCATCTCTGACACAAAGCCCAATTATATCCTTGTCGGCTCCTCCACTTAAAATTTTAGTAGGCCTGTAATGAATCAACAACCTAGGCTAATTAGCATCTGCTCCACTGTCTGTGTCCACGCGTGTTCATGTATTGTTTCTCTGGTTTGTAAAGTAAATAGAGTTTTCCCTGTTTCTATCTCGAGGGATTAATCTCGCAGACTTCTCATGCCCCAGAGGAGTCAGTGTGTCTGTGTGTGTATGGCTTTGTGTGTGTGTGTGTGTGTGTGTGTGTGCACGCATAAGGAGGGACCGGAGGGACTGGAGGGACTGGAGGGACTGGAGGGGAGTTTGGATACGTAGAACAATTTGGATTTGAACAGACGGGGGTGGGGGGTGTTAAGGGGAAGATAAATAATAAAATTGAAGGAATAGACGGATAGAACGAGGAGGAGGGATTCAGGATAGAGAGAATAATCAAACATCTTTGTACAATAAGAAAGAGGGGGTAGAAGCAGCATGAACAAAGAGGTTTCACATACACACGCACACACATTCACATACCCGAGCACGCACACACACACCGCACGCACGTTCACATACCAAAGCATGCACACGGACACACCGTACACGCGTTCACACATACCCACGGACACAAACACTTGAACACGTTCACAAACACACATGCACACACACACACACACACACACACGTTCACATACACAGGCAAGCACATGCACACTGCACACACAAAGACACACACATACAGACAGAAAAACACACATGTACGCACGTACGTAGATCTAAGACACACAAAACGCACACACATTCACATAGACATGCACACACAACGCACACACGTTCACATACTCACAAACACAGACACACACCACACACATGTTCACATACCAACGCATGCACACACACCGTAAACGTTTACATACCCACGCATGCACACACATTCACACAAACACCGCACACATGTTCATATATCCACACACAGACACAACGCACACACATTCACATACTCACAAACGCAGGCACACAATGCACAGACGTTCACATACCCACGCACACGCGCACACCGTGCACACGTTCACATACACAGAAAAAAAAAACCATTCATAAAGAGACAAATTGTACACACGTTCACTTCACATACACAGAGAAACCGCAAACACGTTCACATATAAAGACAAAGAAATACACACACAAACACCGGTAGGCACCCCCCACACAGACACATGCAGAGAAACACACACACAAACGGGTAGGCACCCCCCATACTGACACATCCAGATAAACACGCAGATATACGACACTTGTCGGGATACTCACCCTGAGTGGCAATAAAGTGGTTGGATCGATGGTAGCCCTGCAAGAGAAGAGGGGAGCATGCTGAGTGTCCCCCAGCACTGGTCCTGTGGGCAGTGCTGGGCCGGTCACACCAGGCTCTCTCTCCCGCTCTCTGAGAGCTTCCACCTGAACCAGCCCAGTTTTGTGTGCACTATTCCACAGGAACAAGCCTCCCGTTGCGTCTCTATAGCCACCGCCTGGGGTCACATTTCACCCCCCAAGGAACCGGGCTCCGTCAGGGGTATCGTGTACAAAACCCTGTCTGTGTACTCGTACAACACCCCCCGAACCACTTGAGTGCTGCACAGACATTGTTTACCTCAACCCGAGAACGGTCTTCGTCACCGAGCGTGTTGCACATCAAAGCAGGCAATTTAAGTGGAATCAAACGCCAGGCCTTCCGGGGAACTACTTGGGGAACTGGCAGAAAACTGTATCTATTTTTAATCAGTGGACGCTGGACGAAATTCTTATTGTTAAAATGGAATTACTGCATATTTGAGAGAATTCTGTAGAAGCCGGATGAGAAAGCCCCCCCATGCCTCCCCTTATTGATCAGTTAAACGTCCCAGAATTAACCACGCAGGTATTAAACCACCTGAAACAGAGCTTTGTCCTGCTAAATGAATTTTAATTTGCAGTGAGTCTAGGGGATTTATTTTTTCTTCATTGTGCGAGGGGAACATTTGACAGTCTGTCAGGCTATTTTCTCTGGGAAACAAGCATGTTAACTGAACTGTGAGTGGGCGTCCTCCGTTCCTGCCTCGGTACACCATGCTTGTGATACTTGCCTGTCTTAAATATGTCTGCCATGATGATGGCTAGTTCAAACAAGAGGTGGGCTTTGATTCGGTTTTTCATCCCATGACAACAACGCTGAATTTCTTCCCCCCCACTAATTTTCCTATATTTTATCCACAAGGAAGAAACTTTTTTTTTGTCTTTGTTTAAATAACTAAGGACATACGCTTTAACACAAAATACCCCACACTTTGTCTTCTTGTAAATTAAAAGCAAAAAATCTCACTGCCTCCCAACAGCGGTAGCTGCCCTAGAGCCCACCTGCCACATTGATCGGTTTCGGGAAGCGCCAACGCCTCCCAAAAACATGATGCGTTGGCCTCGTCCACGTTTGAGCGAGAGAGATGGATAGGACCAGAAGCCACCGTGGGCGTCTGTGGTCAACCCCGCCTCCCCAGAGCAACCTGGCTGCTGCAGTCAGAACAGCTCTGCCCACAGCCTGCGACTCATCGCCAAGGCAACCTCCCCTCTAGGTTCCAGCAACCGGGACCAAAAAAAAAAAAGTAAAACTGAAGGAAAGAAAAATATAAGCAGGTGTGGTAAGCAGAAACTTACTTCCTACGCTTGTTAACAGGACAGGACACATAGCCTAACATCCCTTCACAAAAACAGGATTGTTTGCTAGGTTCCTTCAACTTTGGTATGTGATTAATCTGATAACGGCTGCCACTCGTCTGATTATAATTATTGAATCGATACTGGATTTCTAGCTTAAATCTAAGGTTTGACCTCTAAACAAAATTACAACCAGCTGGCAATGAAAAGGTATGGGAGTAAATCTTTTGAGCTGGTGAGAGTCACCCAGGTGAGTAGATGATGACCCCACCACCCGAGTCAGCCTCTTTAACAGGCCACTGGCCATCACTAGTTGCTTACATATCATAGGCCAATCATGACATGGACCCGGCACTGCAGTACGTTGTCACACTCTCTGCTCGGGGGTGAAACATATACAACGACACACCGCATCTCCACACCACCACACTGAAGCGGCTGCAGATGTGTCCTGGTTAAGCCAGGCCATCCGTTCAGCTTGCAGAGAAGTGTAACGTAAGTGGATGTGCGAGCACACAGCAGTGTTAATAAAACCACAGACAGGGTGCAGGAAGGACAAGGCGGGTGGAGATCCAGCGTAAGCATCTCGCACATCTCCCTCGGAGCGGCACCTTTGTGGGGTTATTTTACTCAGTCGCACACCTGAGCCAGCTGGCGAGCCTGCGTAGCCGAAACCATGGCTCCTATCCTGAGAGCTTGGTTTTTACTAGCTCTGAAGCCCCGCACCCCCAGCCACCGTTGGCTCTGGGGGACCGTGCCAGGACGGGCGAACGGGAGGGACAGGACAGAGGGGGTGAGGCAGAAGAAGGAGCTCAGTACTTACTTCCCTGTTTATCCGAATCTACAAGGTCCAAAAGCCGAGAAGGGTTGGGAAGGAAGGGGGCGGGGAAGGAGAGAAGAGACAGAAGCTCGTTAATGAGAATGCAGAGCAGAGCAGAGCAGAGCAGGAGATACGGACGGGTCTGAGACTGACATGTCACAGGAAACCTGTTCAGAGAGACACTGTTAATACAGTAAGCTCCACAACAGGGTGTGTGTGTGTGTGTGTGTGGGAGGGGCTGGCGGCGGGCCAATGTCCATGTTCAAATCTACCACATGCATTTGTGTTTTCTCCACACAGGAGTGAGTACAGCTGTGCCCGCCATTACGTGCCTGAACACATGTACACAAGTTTGTGTGTTCTGTGCACCTGGCAATGATTACAGGGTACTCAGTAGGATCTAATGAGGGCAATTCTTAAAGCAAAACAAATGACCCAGATAAAGGTATTACTGCTCGTCAGAGATTGCGTGATTCTGAAAACTGTGCTTAATCAATGGGAATGGTGTCCACAGTGAGGAACTGTATCTCCCAGCTTGCTTTGCAAAAAAAAATATATATATATATATACAAATACATATCAGAACATTCCTTGATTCCAGTGCGAGAATGAATGTACCTCCTGATCGGGCTATTCCACGGACACACAACCAGACAGGGGCTTGGCAGCTAAGGCAAAGTCGGCACCACAGACAGAAGCGGAGAGGTGAAAGTTAAAACGGGGAAAACAGAGAAGAGCAACTGGTGAGCATGCAACCCTGTCTGCCCTCCACAATGCAATAAAGCAGCTTGTTTTTAAAATTTCATTTAACCTACAGCCAATAGTGTGGTTCTCCTTCCCAAGCTACAACCACAGAATACTAATCATTCACCCGGTTAGCTGGCCTTGCTGCGGGTGGGGGTTCATTCTGATGTGCTAGCCCCTGTCCCCCAACCAGTTGCCCCAACCTGTCACAGCATTAACGATCCACCTAAAAGCTTTTCCGCGCCGCACAACATTTTCAGCCCTGTAAATGTTGGCCTTTCTGGCAGGTTTTGTTAAGTGAAAAAAATTAAATAAATGAATATAAAAACTATAGAAAGTAAATGAGTAAGTGAGATCCCTTAATTGCAAGCTTGAGAGGTGGTGAACGCTAGCGAATGCTAATGGGAGACCCTACCATGTCGCTCAGAGGGACTGAATGGAACAGAATGAGCCTCAGCATTACCGGTTAAAATATTAAATGAAGCAGGGCACAGAAACTCATATCTAATATTGTCACGTGCATATTTAGAATTTTATGCATTCCGGATTTAATGCACAAAAATCACACTGTCAGTTTACAACAGGGTCAGAGATAAGGAAAGCTAGAGCGGTATATAGAGCCGCTATGTTAAGTTCCCTTACCTCATTACACATTTATTACAGAGCCGTTTACTACAAAGGCACGTGAAATGGAATTGGTAGTGTGCAATGTGATAAGCCAAGTGTTGTGAGACAGCGGAGCCGGGAGATGGAGACACTTGGGCCCAGCGAGTCTCTCCGTAGGCCCTGACGGAGAGCGGCGTGCCATGGAACGCCAAGGGACTGTGTGTCGCAGGCACACCGGGCAGCTGTGGTCTCCGGACTGTTCTCTTTCAGAGGGGAATTTACTCCCGCCTGTATTTTCAGAGACCCGGGTCAACAACCATTCTCGCTCTGTACATTAAAAAAAATGATTTAGGAAAGCTCCTGTCCTGGAGTCTGGTCATCAGACACTGTGTTCACTGTGGAAGTTGAAAGAAACAACAAACGCAACAGTGGGCAGGTTCCTGGATACTGTGGGGGAGCGAGGCAGGACTCACGTCAATGTAGTTGGCGTTGATGTAGTCTGAGTTGGGGTCCCCCAGCAGTGGGTGGAGTTTCACCCGATGGCGATCGTCTGCAACAAATGGAAAAAGGCTCAACTCAGCGCATGGTAGAGATGACAAATTCAGTGTCCTATTCGGAAGCATGTTTCCAGTGTATTTAAGAAAGAGCACTTCCGTGATTTAACAGAGACCTTGTTTCAGTGATTACAGGAGTGGTTCCCTGGGATTTCTGTGTATATGGGAAACTGTTCTTTAACACCCATAAGAGCTATATAAAAGTGGTCAGACTTTGAAACAAAACAAAATGTAATGGTCCAACCACACATAAAAGCTATATAAAAGTGGTCAGACGTATTCGTCCAACCACCATTGAGTCAACTTTGAGTCATTTTAGACCCTGAAGGCCGCTCAGCCCTCAGAAAAGCTTTACCGCAGATTAGAGGAACAGCGTGCTCCTCCTGACAGCATTGTTACCCTTTGGGCGCCCGGGAAGCCAACGCTGGTTAGAGAAAAGCAGAGAGAGGGCCTGCAAATTCCCGCCAATTTCAGCCAATTTCTCTCCCGGTCATATTTGGCAAATGGCACGATGTGGATTTGAACCTTCAAAATCTCATTGTGCGCTCGGGCGAGGTCCTTCACGAAGTCGTTTGTAATTTCTGACAGTATTGGTATCTCAAGCACAAACAAGTTAAAACTCATTTCAACGGTGAACTCACAACCCATTAGGCTGTCGTGTCTTCCCTTTGTCTTGTCCTTCTTCTTGGTGACATCCCAGCCCTCGAAAAAACTCTGAAAATAAGGACAATGACATGCATTGAAAGAGTTTGAATCCAAAATGGCTTTATTCTGTGGTCAGGGAACGCGTCCCTTATCCTTTCAATACATCTGTTTATAGAGCCCTTTAACAGTTTAGTTATTAGCGCTAGGCATGGAATAGCTTTGAATGGAACACAGACAGGGAGTCTCATGCGATAGCCGCCACGTCACCGCGCGCCGGCTCCTTCTCCCCAGTCCAGATTCTCTAGCAGACTCATGCCAATCACAGCGGGCCGCCAGGTCAGCAGGGACTGGGCAGGATCTGGCGGTCGACGCTGGAGTGGGGATTACAAAACTACGATAATGCCCCGGTCTAATCCTGGGCAGGATTATTTCATTTCCCTCCCACACCTGCCCGCGCTGCACATGGTGAACTAGGCCTTCTTTAGTTTATGTCTGCAGTGGGATTCTGGGAGACATGGCATTAGGAGACACGGAGACCACAGCACTGCAAAAAGCTTGCGTTGACCAGCTTGACTCGATTTCCATTAGGGTACATTACTTTTCAATGGGTATCTGCTTCTATGGTTATCGATGACAGGGTTTGGGTTTGGCCCAAATTTAGCATCCTAGGTACCAACACAAGGCTTCTATCACGATGTTGCACACCGATCGCAGGTCACCTGCAATTCATTGCATTTAATGTGATATGCTGTACTTTTGGGCTGTGCAGCTAGCCAGCTAGCTGATTATTAAAAGCATCGGTGAAAGTATTTGACCATTGAAAAAGGGGAAAAAGTTAGAGGATGAATTCAGTGCATGTTCCTTCTTCTACTAAATTTAAATTTAGACTTTTAATAAACTAGCTTTATGTATATTGTGCATACTTGCAGCACAAAAGTAATTTTGCCTACTCTGGGAATTGCATTAGGCTGATAATTGAACAAGATAATTGGGTTTCTGCGGAAATGCTTTAGCGAAAGTAGAACAATGTAGCCACAGTCACAGCTAATGCAAGCCACCAATCTGAGCAAAACCCAGTAGTTGTCATAAATAGTCTTAAACGGGTCAAATATAAGTGAAGCTAATCATTTTTTGGATGGGATTTTGTTTTAGTGACCTGCTCGGACAGTCATTGGTACTGTGGACTAATAGCCAGATAGGCGCTTTCCTGTTAAATACATTAGCATTGGAGAGCTGAGTAACCTCTAGAAGACAGGATGCAGTTGAAAGACAAGAAAAGGCAAATAAGAGACATTATTTAGTCTTTTAATGTCTTTAGTTTACGCAGAAATTAGTTTACAGGGAACAACATTTTAGAGATAATATACTAATTGATGATGTGGTAAATGCTAAATATGCAATGCTAACAGGGTGAATACCTGTCAGTGGCTTCACACAGAAATCTTTATGTCCGGATCCACTGAGGAAAATGTGGGTTCAGATTGCTTTTAATATGTTGGACCTCTTACACGTAATTTGATTTTTTTAACAACATTTTTTTTCTCTGTGAAAACCAATTCCAAAATAAAAGCCAACTTAACAAAAACAATCTCCTCCATTTTCCAGGAAGTCTCAGGCTAGCCGCACCTCCGGTGAAGAGAGCCTAAGCTGGGAAGCTAAATAAAAACAGGAAAGCAATCATCCCGGTGTGCAACAACAAGATAGCCAAACCCTCAGGTGTCAGGGCTAATGATATACCAGGGTGTGGTGACTGAATGTGTTTATGCCAAATTGTGACACTTGAAAATAGAATGGTTTTGGCTTCGCTTCCAGGCCATGGTATTTTACTGCCTTTGCTGGCTGAGGTCAGCCCTCATAAGACACAGTGACATTTAAAACATAAAAAATAAAAAGCTTTATGTTTCTTGCCGGAAAATGCTTATACTCTGATTGGTCATTTTTCTGTAGAATGGATACTGATGAAAACATATGTTGAACATGTGTTTTAGAACTTAAGGAAGATTGCGGGTCAGTGGTATAGGGGTTTGGAAGTGTTTACTTCCTGTTCCCATGCTCACTCGGAACTGACATTCAAGGCCTAGCGTGGGCAGAACTCTGCCTGGTCAAACAGCACACAGTGACCTGCATGGGGAGAACTCTGCCTGGTCAAACAGCACACAGTGACCTGTGGTCAGCCAGGTCAAACAGCACACAGTGACCTGTGGTCAGCCTGGTCAAACAGCACACAGTGACCTGTGGTCAGCCTGGTCAAACATCACACAGTGACCTGTGGTCAGCCAGGTCAAACAGCACACAGTGGCCTATGCTCAGCCTGGTCGAACAGCACACAGTGACCTGCATAGAGAGAACTCTGCCTGGTCAAACAGCACACAGTGACCTGCATAGAGAGAACTCTGCCTGGTCAAACAGCACACAGTGACCTGCTTGGGGAGAACTCTGCCTGGTCAAACAGCACACAGTGACCTGCGATCAGCCTGGTCAAACAGCACACAGTGCCCTGCTCTCAGCCTGGTCAAACAGCACACAGTAACCTGCGTGGGGAGAACTCTGCCTGGTCAAACAAACAAATTTATTTTTGTGTTGGAAAAAAGGAAGAAAAAAAAATTGAAAAACCTGTGTATGGATTTCGAGCACAATCTGTCTTTTCCTATGGGGGACAGTAAAACAAGGCTAGGAGTGCAGAAATTGAGTGAACTCATTTTCTTCCTTATTTAAAAGGAAATATCTACGCCTTGACAGAATAAAAAGTCCTCTGTGAACCCATTTTCTTCCAGAGATAGGTGTTCCAAAAAGAAGCACTGTTTGAGTATCGAATTTCCACCAAAACAAGGGGTTTCCATAGCAACGCCACATCGGTGAAGGGTATGAATATGAAATAAACGCAGACATGTATAAAAAATAGAATAATAAGTAATGATACTCTTACAGTTGTTGTCCTCTTCCAGACACCATGGCTGACTGGTTGTATGAGTTACCCCTCGACCAACTTTGTCCATACACTCCCAGCCGGACACTTCTCTCTGAGACTGAGAGCTATGTCTGAGGTCTCACCACTTGTTTAAGGATCGGGGTGGTTGAATATGCCTGTCACCATGATTCCCACTATTCCTGAGCTACGAGTTGAATCAGAGAGACTGCAACTGTTTAAATCTCTGCCCTGACCAAACCCCAAACATCCATCTTGAGGCTGTTAAGAACCTACTGTAGAAAAACAAGGGATTTCAGAATCCCTCGTTAAAACAGGGCTTTCTTGACTCTCTTCATCAGTATGTTCCAGAATCCCTCTCTACATCAGTATGTTCCACCATCCCTCTCTACAACAGGATGTTCCACAATCTCTATGTGGTATAGCAGTGTTGTCTGCTGCTTAGAGCCTGTTTGGTACTTAGGAATGTACTCAGCCATGTCCTCAACATGCACATTTTGGCGCATGGCTTTCAATGTCACACTCTGCAGCTGGAAACCACAGTTAAAGTCTCAGACGAAGCCATAAATTTACAATGCATTATTTCAAACTGGGCAAAAAGCCTGTGTCTGGAGTGTGCTGATGCCCGGTCATTCAGGGGTCTTCAATATCCCTCCGCTGGGGTAGCTTCACAGTGCTTACCTTGTTCTGTGGAGATGAGTCACTATGTTTCATGGGATGACTTTTTGAGGTAGTGCTTGCTTTTGCTCCTCCACACCCCTGGCCCCACTGTCTCTCCCCTGTGCCCAGACCTCCATTCCCAGTGGGCTAGTGCCCTAGGCTCACTCCTCCTTGCACCCCAGACTTGAGTACTGGTACTGCGTGGGATCTGAACCCCTGGCCAACATGCCACTGTAACAGAACTGAGTGGGATCTGAACCCCTGACCAACATGCCACTGTAACAGAACTGAGTGGGATCTGAACCCCTGACCAACATGCCACTGTAACAGATGTGACTGAGATCTGAACCCCTGACCAACATGCCACTGTAACAGAACTGAGTGGGATCTGAACCCCTGACCAACATGCCACTGTAACAGATGTGACTGAGATCTGAACCCCTGACCAACATGCCACTGTAACAGATGTGACTGAGATCTGAACCCCTGGCCAACCTGCCACTGTAACAGACTCTGCCCAACTCTAGGTAATAATCCTTTATCCTTGCACTCCCTCCCTCCCCTTCTCCCATTTGGCCCACGTCCTACGTCCTTCCTCAAGGACCCGCCACCCCCCTTCCTCACCTCATACTCCTGCTTGAACCCGTAGCCCTCGGCGGTCTTCATCTGGTTGATATGCTGCAGGAGGTCGGCCACACGCACAGCTGGGTGCAGCTGCCCTGTGTGGTAGGGGGAGCCCTTGCGCCCGCACGGCCGGCGAGGGGAGCCCCCCAGGAGGCTGCTGGACTCGTTCACAGAGGTGCGTGGGTCACCTGGGCACACAGACAAGGCAACAGTCATAAGCAGCCTGTGTTGAGTATCTCGCTAAGAGGTCACAGACAGCCTGTGTTGAGTACCTCGCTAAGGGGTCATAGAATGCCTGTGTTAAGTTCCTCGCTAAGGAGTACAGACAACTTATGTTAAGTACCTTGCACCATTTTAGTTACAGGTACAGTACTCTGACCCTACAACAATCAGCTGTGTTTTCCCCTGATCATATATACACCTGAAATCCACTACAGACTGTAAAAATAAAAATTAGGATTAGCCGAGAATTATCTACCGTCACAAGGGTTTTACGTTATTATAGCTCCAAACATTTAGTGAATAAAGAGCACACTGGAATATACTGCCAGACTCATAGGGTTAAATTGTTTTTTTAAATAAAACATTTACCAGATACAGTTTACTCATTATCTGCAGTATTTTTTTTTAAAACAGAGAACAGCTGCTATGCGTTAACTAAACAAAAATGTGCTACTTGTCTGTCATTTACATGAAGAAGGCCTTAAATGAAATGATCTCCCTGCAACGTGATAAGGAGACACAGTCTCTCGCTGCGATTGACAGAGCGCAGACAGTTGGATTACGCACCTAAATAGAGTTTGGTCAGTCACGGCATTGATGAGATATTTTAAACGGTGGAAACAGGCATATTGGTGAGCAGCCCGGTTCAATCGGCTCTACATCTGCGCTCACCCACTCGCGTCTCTGACTGCGGAAACAAGTGGCATCCCATCCAAGTGTCTCGCTGAGCACTGTGTGAGCCCCCTGCGCTTACAACTTTGTGGTGACTGAAATTCATACTTTTTTTGGGAAGAAAAAAATAAAATGTATATATAAAAATAAACGCCTTTTAACACCTGTGAAATTATTCTGAATGTCAGGCTCCACTTGGAAGAAGCATTGCACTTTTCTTTAACACTCTGAAATGTTGAAGTGGACACATTCAACCAGGAAACATTTTATTATTTAGAAAGAGAGAGAAAAGACTTTTTTAACGCCTTTGGGGGAATCACCTTTGCATCTATTAAAAAGAAGAATAAAAAAGAGCAATTTTGACAATTCACTCTTTCAGAAAGATGTGAGTCGATGTCGCAGATGTAGAGACTGGCCGTTCCCTATGCCAGTGGTGTCGTCGTGACAACGGGCTCAGCTTACTGCGAGAGCTGCAGTTGTGCGCATCCATGAAGGACAGGGCCATCCGCTCGTCCTCCTGCAGCGTGCTCTGGTCTGTGAAGCTCCGCTCCATGGAGCCCATCATGTGCGTCTTCTCTTGCCGGTAGGTGATGGGGGCCTTGTTGATGTTCACTGGCTTCCTGCGGACCAGCGACAGACCAGGGTGACAGGAAGGAAAGAGGTGATGAGTGGGAGAGCAGATCAGATAGTAGAGAGGAGTGAGAGACAGAGAGAGTGAGAGCGAGTAGTGAGAGAGAGAAGGAGTAGAGGAATGAGAGAGTGAGCGACAGAGTGAGATACAGAGTGTGAGAGAGAGGAATGCAAGCGTGAGAGAGAGAGATGGGATATGGAGGATAGAGAACAGGACAATGGAACGAGGGAGGGGGGACCGGGATGGAGAAAAAAACAGAATTTCTCTCAGAGGACGTCACCACGGATGGAGGTCAAGCATGTGAAATCAATCATCTGCTCAGAAAGCCTGAGTGGAGCGGCGTCACTTACGGGTAGTACGAGTAAGAATAGTAGTCCCTTCTGGAGCGCGTGAGAAAGAGAGAGAGAGCGAGAGGAGGAAGAGCTGGTGAGACACTAGGCATGCCAGCTGAGAGGGGCTCCAGTCATCCATAAGAAAATGCCACCGCTCGGCACCCGAGCCTCACCAACAGGGGAGCACATGCGGAGAGGCCTAATTAAACGTGTAGGCCTGTTACACTCTTGCGAGGACACCATGTGGCATTTCGCCAGGGCAAACTCAACAATTATCCAGCTAATGGGCAACTTCACGGTGGCTCAGCAGCGCAATCAGAACTAATCTTCCGAATAGGGAACCCGTGCAATCAATTCAAATACCGGTGTTTATGCACCGGACGTACGTGTGCGTTATGCATGTCACCCCAATTTAATTATTACATTTTATAATCAAGCAATTGTAAAACCATGAGTTTCAGCTTTTTTTTAGAGGTGACCTTTGAAGCAGAAGTTACTGAGTACATGACTCTGCTACAGGCACTGCCCTGGACTGCCCCAACCCCCCC
>JAOVYW010067218.1:0-7500 GCA_025775045.1 Hiodon tergisus
CACTGTGTCTAACTCAGAGCAGTAGAGTCCTGTGTGTTCGCTGTGTCTAACTCAGAGCAGTAGAGTCCTGTGTGTTCACTGTGCACTGACTCAGCAGTAGAGTCCTGTGTGTTCACTGTGTATAACTCAGAGCAGTAGAGTCCTGTGTGTTCACTGTGTCTAACTCAGAGCAGTAGAGTCCTGTGTGTTCCGTGTGTCTAACTCAGAGCAGTAGAGTCCTGTGTGTTCGCTATGCAGGGGGCCCAAAGGCATCTTGTCTGGGAGGATTTAGAGGCACCATTACGCAGATTTAGCCTTTCTCAGAGGGAAGGACAAAAAAATTAAGTGATGTAATGGATTCTGTCACTTTGCACTTTACACCCCCTCTTCCCATCACACCCCTATTCAAAATTCTAGGAACCCTGGGAAACATAACGTTTTTTTCTGGCGCAAACTGAACAGATAAGTCATTAAGTACATTTTAAAATTGAACTGAACTAGTAGGATGAACCCACGAGTAAACAAAGGGTTGGATGGGATCAAAGACCGCGGTAGGGCACTGGCGGACACAAAGTGAAAAGTCAAGGCCCCTCCCCCCAGGTAGCTGACCTCCATCAGGTCCCGAGTCTCACAGTGGGTCACACAGTGGTCATTTTCTCACCACATGGCTGCTGTATCCCCTGTGTTTGTTTTGGGACAGTGTGCAGCGCGTTCTGTAAACGAAGGGCCTGGATGGTACACAGTTCCTGGAAACTCTTCTCTCTGATTCAGGCTCTGCTGGACAGCGTAATGCAGACATAGTTCTAAGGTTTGTTGGACTGTTGGGTGGATTTTCCCCATGTAAATTTACCCCATCTTTTCCCCTAGGTTGATCAGCTGTGTTTGGAGGAATGTAAATTTGAAGAGTAAAAGAGATGATTGGTTTGCCACAAAAATACATTTCGAGGGATGTTTTTGTTTTTATTTGGAGTTCCTTCGACACCCCGCACATCCCACAATTTCCCCCATGGGGGATAAATAAAGTACTACTACTACTACTACTATACTACTACTGCTACTACTACTATCCCAACTTCAGAAATAAAGTAGATATATATAAATAATCACTGCTGTACCAGTGGGCTCCATAAGCAGGCCGAATGTATCAGCATTCAGGGTGTATTTTCTGTAACAGACCTAAGACAACCTGCAGCCTTTTCACATTTTATTTGTCTTGCAGATACCCTAATCTAGTGCATTTAGGGGCCTGGCTGCATTGGTGAACGGGGTCGTTTCCACGACTACACAACTTATTACTGCTCAGAGATGAGACGTCAGGGGCAGACTGGAGGTCAAGCAGGGCTGGAAACATAATCAAGGGTCCCTGGGACACGATGTGACGGACACGCCATCCCTGAAAAAAAAAATAACTCCTATTGGATTGATCTCTTCTGGGTGGCTGGGTTAGGGTTGGGGTCAGGGTTAGGGTTGGGGTTAGGGTTAGTGTTGGGGTTAGGGTTAGGGTTAGGGTTAGGGTTGGGGTTAGGGTTAGTGTTGGGGTTAGGGTTGGGGTTAGGGTTAGTGTTGGGGTTAGGGTTAGTGTTGGGGTCAGGGTTAGGGTTAGGGTTGGGGTTAGGGTTAGTGTTGGGGTTAGGGTTAGGGTTGGGGTTAGGGTTAGTGTTGGGGTCAGGGTTAGTGTTGGGGTTAGGGTTAGGGTTGGGGTTAGGGTTAGTGTTGGGGTTAGGGTTAGGGTTAGGGTTGGGATCAGGGTTAGGGTTGGGGTTAGGGTTGGGGTTGGGATTAGGGTTAGGGTTAGGGTTGGGGTTGGGATTAGGGTTAGGGTTAGGGTTAGGGTTGGGGTTGGGATTAGGGTTAGGGTTAGGGTTGGGGTTGGGCAAGAAGTCGGTCAGCCTCCCAGTGGCCCTCAGATTAACAACTTTGCTGGGATGCTATGTCCCTGCTTCTGGTTACTTCAGGATGGAATTAAAGGGTGGGATCTGTGGATGTGAAAGCCTGGGCTTTGGGCCAAGGGGCTCTCTGCATTTGATTGGCTGAATGATGGAAAATTATCTGAAGAAGGAACACTGTAAGGACGAAGATCATATGGCTGACTGACTGATCGATTGATCCTTTCCCTCCTTCTGGGTTTCTCAGGGCAGAATGGGTCGACCAAGACGGACACAAGTTGAAGAACTGATCTCCTGCTTTCCCAACGGGAATGGAACCATTCCCAACGGGAATGTTTGTGTTGTTGTGAAGATTGGTATTTCATTTTTAAAAATCTTTTATAATTTTGTGTTCTTACCTAGAGTGACCTGCATGTTATACAATCCTATACCATTTAAAACATCATTTAAAGTCCAGTGCCTGAACCACCACGCCACCTGCTGTCCATTTCTGAGACCCAGGAATATTGACTGAGATATTACCCAGGTAATGTCTAAGCTGGAATTTGAGACCCAGATGGGATTCCTCTGATCTTTGCCTTCTTCAGCGGGCTTTGAACTGCAGTGCAGCAGTTTCCGGAAAAGAAAAGCGGTTGTGTAGGTGGAGGGGTTGATGGATAAGTTTGTGGATGAGTATGGGTAGTGTGTTTCGGGGGGCGGAGGTGGGGGTGGATGTTTGGATAAGTGTCTTTGTGTGTATGGTGGATGTGTGTGGTAGAGGGGTTGGGTTTTACTCTCTGGATGACTTATAACATTCTGTTTAATATAGCTTGTCCCAAACTGAGCTAGGATTGGCAGAGAGAAAGGGGGCTGCAGGCTCAGGAAGACAGGCATCCAAACGGGTCTGTCAGCAGTAGGCCTGCCACCTGCTGTGTCCTTCACCCAACAGGTAAAGGGTGAGGGGTGGGGGGGGTGGTATGATCTTTTTACTGCCATCTGATCGGTCCGCAGCGCTGACAAGGAATCTGGCAGCCAATGAAAGAAGTCTCCTGACAGCGGTCCCCAGAGGTTGGCTCGGGTGTCCATTCCATAACCTAGTCTGCTCCTGTTTCACCAGCCCAGCCGGGAACCTCCTTATGGCCAGGCACCTCACCAATCCTGCTGAAAAACACTGCGCAAACTTCAACCACAAATCAACAATATTTGTTGCTTTTGGATTTAGGTAGTAGCAGAAGATATAATAAACCATATGCAAAACCAGTTCATCTTACATCAAACTTGATTGGTTGGAGTTTATCATTATCTACAAAATAGATCAGACCACAATTTTACATTTTATCAATGTATGTCAACTTGAGGGGAAGGACCACAACCCCTGAAGTGTTTTCATACGCACACACACACACACACGCACACACACACACACACGCACACAGACCACAGACAGACAGTGATTTGCTGTTCAGCAAGGATGCTGGACGCCTAGAAACCTTATCTGAGGAGGTTGGCATGGCAACCACACTGATCTCACGTACACCGAGCGAAAACGGTTCATTCAGACAACACTTTCTCGCATCTCACCCTGTTCAAACAGCAGGGAGATCACATGGACACATCTGCTCAGATAAGGAAAATAAACAGGACAAAGAAGCCAGGGCTATGTCATTTTCAGAGCTCTTTCCCAAAGGTCAGGCGTGTCCCCTCTGCTGTAGCCCGCACGCCCGATGGCAGATTCCACGTTACAAGTCATGTTACAGATCATGTTTCTGGTCTCGTTACAGGTCACATTACACATCGCGTTACAGGTCAAGTTACCGGTTTCGTTACGGATCACGTTACAGGCCGTGTCATAGATCACGTTATAGGTCACGGTACAGGTCATGTTACTGGTCACGTTACATGTCTTGTTACATGTCTTGTTACAGGTCATGTTACTGGTCCCATTACAGGTCACAATACAGGTCTAGTTACAGGTCACATTATATGTCTTGTTACAGGGCACAATACAGCTTAGATTACAGATCAGTTCAGCTGCAGGTGTGGCTGTGTCTCCTGTAGCGAAAGGACAGGACGTCATTAAACTGTTTGTTAAGAGCGGCTCTGCAGGGCACAAACACAAGCGATAATGGCCTACCTGCCATTGGCTCATTAATTAGCCATTGGCTCATTATACCATTATATTATAACAAGCTGCCACTGGTCACAAAAATAAACATTTATTTATTTTCTTGCTAGGATGTGAATTCAGTTCTGTGTGTGTCTTTTCTTTTTTGGGGCGTCCTGAACTGTTTTGTGTGTGAGACTGTCGTTTTATGTTGTGTGTGGAATCAAGGTTTAAACCTCATGTGTGTTGTGTACTGACGCTTTGCGCATGGAATCGTATGTTGAGCGCTTACTTTGTGGAATCATGATCATAATGCCTGTGGAATTGTATGTTGACCGTTTCACGTGTGGAATCATGTGGTCATGGTTTCTATGGTATCATATGTTGACCGATTCACATGTGGAATCATGTGATCATGTGTGGCGGATCGTATTTTTTACCATTGACCCGCCGTCACTGGAAGAGGGCACCAGGTCAGTGAGTTACCATGGTCACCATTTTATCTGAAAATGTATTCAGCGCACTGGCATTGTTTATAGCTGAAAATCTTGTAAAAGTAAGATGGATCTGTGGATTTGTCTAGTGGCACTGCCCTAGTGGACAAAACGGGTACTCTGTGTCTCAGAATGTGGTATAAGGCACAATACATCCTGTCTCTGATGACATTTAGGAATTCACTGCCATTTGCTGAAGATTAGTGCAGTAAAAAACATTTCATAGTGAAAAACAGATAGAAGAAGTGGTTTTATTTGAACTGTGACATTGTCCTGATAGAGCCCAAGGCTGAAGGCCGACAGGGAGACAACACAGAAAAGCATGAAGACACAACAGCTCCCCTCACCCTGACACCAAGCCCGTTCCGTTCCTTCCTTCACCTGCTGTCATATCTTCCGGCAGCGTTTCAATATCGGTCGATTGCAAAGATTGCACCCTACGATGCTGCGCTCCCACAGAGAAATGATCCGTCTGTTAGTTTGTCTGCCTGTGCTGGCACCCTTGTTCCTCCCTGAGAGAGCCCCAGGGCGCTCTGGGGCAAACAGTGACACGGTTAAGGATCTCTCCACCACGTTTCTCTTGTTGCCACGGAGCAAATACATGCCGCACTCTTCCGTCCCTTAACATTTCATTCTGCTCTTGGCCTGTCCCCCAGATTCTCTAGAAGGACTAGACATTTTACACTCCCTGTTGCCCTCCTCTTCCCTACTTCAGATCTTTTAAGAGATAAGGAGTCTCCAGGGGAGATTTGGTGGACATTAAGGTGGAAACTTAGGGTGAGACTTAGGGGAGGGACTCGGGAGGGATTTGGGGATGGACTTGAGGGATGGACTCAGGAGGGACTCAGGGGATGGACTCGGGCTGAGACACAAGGTCAGAGTCAGATGTCAGTGGAGACATATACCTCAGGAGATGTGCAGAACAGAAGCGAAGACAGACATACGGAGGTATTTTATTAAAACAAGCTCCCGTTATCTGGTGATACAACGCGGATCTTCACCGTGCCTCCTGTCCTTGGGCTACACATCCTGCTCTGAGCCTCCCAGACAGAGGCTCATTAACAGCTCACCAGATGAGCCACAACAAGCCACCTCCAAGCCCTGACCCCACACCGGGTAAAAGGGGAAGATTTTCAATGAGCATGCCGTTTCCCCGGAAACCAAGGGATCTTAACCGGCACACTCAATGTGATGTGCTTGTTGAGTCAATCACAGATAACACAAGTACATCGTCTCGAGTGACCCGAAAGATTCGAATATATCCATGCAAAAAAGGGCAATCCTTTGTTCATTTTTAACTATGGCCGTGTTTGCTCTAAATTATCCTGATGTAAGCATCATTTAAAATTTCATTCTGTTGTTTTTGCTTTAATTCTAGTTTGAATCCACACAAAGTCTGCATTATTTTACATTTCAAAGAGAATGTATCACACTTGACTGGAGTGGATACAAACATCATGCAAATGTGAAATGAATGTGAACCTTAGAATCTTGATGTTAATTTGTGAATTAATATTAAAGTAAACCTGTTTTTTCTTCCCGTATTTAACATTTTCTTTACACCACGGCAGACTGTGTGCTGTGTTTCAGCTTCAGGTCCTGACACACGGGAAAAGCGTGCTCAGGACAAAAGCACATGGAAGCAGATGTGCGTATAAATAGCTGGCAGATATGATGCATGGCACGTCTCAGATCTGAGCCAGTGAGATGTCACACTTCAGAAATAAAGTGGGTGGCAGGCGACATTGGCGGCGCGCGCCTGCCCAGTGTTCCTGACAACACCCAGACGGGCACAGCTGCCCTCCTTTCGCACCCTCTCCAATGAGAGGCGGGCATCAAGTGCACGCTAACTGCTACTCCCTGTCACCACGGCAACAATGAACTTAAATCAGGGAGATAGGGAACATTTACAAAGTAAGGCAGAACATTGAGACACATAATCAGGATGAAGATAGATCTTCTTTTTGTTTTGTTTAGTTTTGTCCCTTGTAGTCGAAAGGGATTTCGGTCACGGTATTTTGCCTGAAAATACTGCTCATTTTCTTTGAATTTGTTACCATTCAGCCTAAAGATGCCTCTGGCTGCCTAAGGTAAGCTAATGGTTTAATATAATTTCAGTGACGACGTCAAAACTACTGTGAGTCCTTCTGTACACAGACTACTAACACTATAAATAGCGATAGGCTGGAAGGATTATTGGCCATCTCGAGAAAAAAATTAGGTAAAATTGCTTCTAGAACGACCCTTTATGTAACCCTTCACCCTCATTTCCATGTGAGTCGACATCCATGTGACTACAATTAGACCCTGGAAGAGGATGTCTTGTGATTGGGTGTTAGCCCAACCGGTAACCACGGTGACTGTTATGAGGATGGCAGGACTGGACCCGGGGGCATTGGCCATGTACCTTCAGTGGACTGCTGGAGGCAGAGTGCTGAGGTTTACCGTGCCTGCAAATCACAGCAGAACAGATGCACTAGGCTTGCTGGAGTGCCCCATGTAAGATTAAAACCAAGTCCAGTATATTAACCAGTACGAAACCACTGTTCACACACATGATTAGTAAATACCTCACGTTTATTAAAATGCATGCTAAATTCCAACTGGTCTGATCTGTCTGTGATGCAGCTGAAAAATATAGTAGCCTTCGTGAGGTTAAAATTTTAACTGACCAATAAGCTGAAAAACTTTTTCTAATTTCCTGTTTGATTTAAATTACAACAGTTAGAGCATGGTACCAGAGTTTGTGTGCCAGTTCCACAAAAAAAAAGCTGTATTTTGGCCACCAACGGGGGACTCACTTCCCACCTGTCTTTTCCTAAATACCTTGGTTTTTACCCTGAATTTCTTCCTTCACAGTTGCCAGGCTGTTGACACTGTCAAGTTGGTCTCCACGGATACTAAGGCAATTTATTATCTGTGGCACATTCAGACATGGCGGGCAAACGCTCGGCGGAAGGGGGCAGAAATCGCCCTGGCAATGAGACGCTGAAAATTCCAGAAAAGCAGAGAGCGTGAATGGGGGCTTTGTTGTCATGGCGCTCTGAGGCTAGTGATG
>JAOVYW010067218.1:10000-21327 GCA_025775045.1 Hiodon tergisus
CGGAATCACAGGGATCAGTTGGTGCTGCGGTGAGGGCCCTATCTGGGAGCCTCCTAAAAAATCTCATTTTTAAAATGGCTGCATATTGAGTGGTACTCTAGAGAACATTGACAATTGTTGCTGCTGCGTAGATTACACTTATGGATTCCTATTTTAGAGCATGCTAAATATTCCACGTATTTATATGGTGCCTTCCAAACTCTCAAAGCGCTCAATGGCAGGTGGAGCAGGTGATGTAAGACTACTGACAGAAGCATGGCTTTCAGAAGCATAGTTAAGCATTTGGTTTATTTTACACTATATGTATACAAAAAACAAACAAAAACATGCCTCAAGCTAATTGTTGTTACCTGGTTGTCTGTTTGGTTCACTTGAGTCCCTTTGACCTGCACTGAAACCCAAGCTGAACAAAAAGAAGATCCAGATCGCTCTCAAGCTCGACAGGTCGGTTTGCTTGGATTCATTCTCACAAAGAGGGATAAAGGAACCGCTTCAGTGCTCTTCGCCTTTCACCACCGGGGAGGCCTAGGGAAAGCCGGGCTTTTTGGACCGGCGCTCGCTGTCAGAATAACTACATACACCTCGCTGGCAAACCGTCACAGCCGCACCAACAAAGGGCCTTTTTATATGGGGGTCTTTTTTGTAAAGCCGTGTCCTGTCAAAGTGTGTAAGATACCTTAACAGTACTCGGTTTCTTATTCTCTGAGGTCCTTCAAGGAGAGAAACTACATGAATAACATATTTTCAGTCTAAAACTGTTAAAGATTAATAAAAACACAGTTGCCAGTTTTTGTGGTTTTTCTTCTTGGTATTGATGGTAAGATTGATGTAACACTTAAATAACTTATAACTAAATAAAGCACAGGATTCATGTTTCACATTATTCTGGGCTATTTTTCATATAGTGGAGGATGTTAGTAGTCTTAGTAATCATTGCTGATTTTATGTTAATTGCAAACTCACAGCAGAGGATAGTGTATGTGTACCACTAGGGAATTATAGGGCTCATCAACTTTGAAGACATTTCTAACAATGTAATATGTTATTTTATTAAGGTGTCTGCTTAGCAAATTCCTACTACTGCTGCTACTGTCAGCCTTAGTAGAGAGCACAGTCATTCAATCTACGTAGCATCAACATTATCCTAGCCAGTGCCACATAAAATAGGTCAATCCCACTTCCGACACCAGTGTGGTGAGTGGAGGTTAAAGAAAGGCTTTTTGCTGGGGCAGCTAGTAGTGTAGTGGTTTCGGTGAAAGGCTTGCAATTAAAAGGTTGCTGGTTCAAGTCTCATCCAGCTGTTGTATCATTGAGGAAGATGGTTAACCTGAATTTCTTCAGTTAACACTGAAATTATCTACTAAGAAATAATACTTGAACTCATGCGTCTCATGTTAATATTGTAGCAAAATAATCAACACCCCTTAGCAAAGCAGAATGAACTGCTTGTTGCTTTACCTCAGTTTGCTACTGTTACACGCAGTCGCGCACGTTACAATAATAAAAATAGTAGCTCATTTTAACGCATTACTTAATATGCATGATTACGCCTACTAGCTAGACTTAACTGAAAAGTAGCTGAAAGACAACCTCCCCACCCACACGCACACATAAACACACACTATAAAATTACTCATTCCAAAACAGTCCCACACTCTGTAATTACAACTTCCATGTTGGCATGTTCTTTTGGTGTTTTTTTTTTTAGGTTGATGTTTTGACTTGATCCTCCACAGGAGCCAGTTAATACGTTTTAGAAGATCTGAAGGTTCTGACATTGGTTCACACTGCCAAAAAGAAGAGTCACAGAGGCTGGAATTTCCCCTGAAAAAAACAGACATGTTCAAACTGAGAAGGGAAAGTTTCATTGTTCGAATTCAAGGGAAGATTTTTTCTTTCTCCAGTTATGAGATTCTCTTGTAATCATTAACTGTTGGCGGGGCTTTCTGAGCGTGGGATTGGCTGAACGTTATGTTTAGGGTGACTTTCATTAGAGAAATGAAAAATAAAATGTAACAATAATGTTTGAGCTGCATAGTCTAAAGGCCTGCAGGATTTTCAGATTTGATCACCCTTGACCACTGTGGGCGCAACCTCTGAAGTGTGGGTTCCAGGTGCACGAGGTGCCACACCTACTGGGGGACCACACCCGCCCGCAAGGGTGGTTTCCTCAGGGCACAGAGCATTGCTGATTGAAAGCTGCGCACTGCAGGTTCAGGTTCTAACAGGAAGTGAGCTTATCACTCATGTGACCTTCAAGCGATCTCGGGTGGGGACACAGCACGCCTTGACAAGCACAACCTTCTTAAGAGATTTTTACTGACATAATATATTACTGTGTGTTTTTAAAGCTAACTTCTCTAACCATAGATAAATGTTAATGGCAGAAAACAAAATGAAATGTCCTAAAACATTTGTGTAAGTAAACTGTCCGAGGAGACCCAAAGAAAAAATAACAATTCCTGTCAGACCTCCCATGGATCATGATAAAACTCAATGTTTAAAAGGTACACACCAGTTACTCTTTGTCAGAGCCTCCCAGAATTCAGTTGGATGTGACACATTGAGGTCATAGTGCAAATGTTGCTTCCACTGTCTGTGGCAGGTAACATTGGCACTCTGTTTTATCAATAGAGAACGACTGAGATAGCCTGCAAAAATTATCTTTGTCGTGAGATTCATTTAGTTTTTCAGTTTACCTTTCTCAAAAGTGCTAAATAAGTGTCCTTCCTGCGACCTACACCCTAAAGGCTGTGCCACTTACTGCTATACTGATTATGTGTTTTGCGACGCCTATCCTATTTTCAATCTCTTATTTCCTGCACCTGGCTACAGGTTTTAGATGTTCATTGTTCTCATCTCCAGTATAATTATTTTGGAATAGTATTTAAAAGATTAAGAAATGGTCCAACACCTGACAAAAGGAGAAAAAAGCTCTTGAAGAGACTTTAATATGGTCACGTAGCAGCATGATGACTGACAGCCTTGCAGAGTATAATCTTGTTAGGCGGTGCCCTTTGTTGCTGGGCAGATCTCTGGCAAAGTCTTTCCCATGATTTATTCTGCTGCAGCTCTCTTTGCCCCCAAAGCAAAACAAAAGCGTGTCCTGTGACTCCCGGACTTCTTTGGTATGCAGGATGAACTGAATCAAGTCCCCCTGGGGAAAAGAGGGAGAAACCTGGGAGAGTTTAACTGTTTCAGGAGGCATAGAACAAGCCTGGCATGGTCATGACATCCTTAGATCCTTTTCAGGAGTAAAACAAATAACTGGAGAAATATAAAATGCAGCGGGGTCTAGGAAAGAGACATCTTTTCAAGATTATTTAGAAAACAGAAAAGGGTGCAGTGGCTTCACTCTTCTGGGCTCCACCACTGAAGATACTCCACAGCCCGAACTTGCATGTCACTGGCCATGTGTCTCTCACCCATCTGACAGGTGGAACCTGGATCTGGAGGGCCACTGCCATGAGAACAGTGGACCAGGATTTCCCGTGTTTTCCCTGTAAAAAGAGTGGAGAGGAGGAGAAAAAAGCAAAGTGTCACATGATCTTTGTTTACCTAAACAAGACTTGTGTCTTAGAAACACACAAAAGCATCTTGCGCTGGAGTCTTCATGGAACAGGCTTGACCTCCGTTGCTATGGCAGCAAACTTTCTTTGAGACGGGGTATAAGAGGTTAATGTCCAGACTCAATTGGATGCTCTTGTCTGGATCTTTCTGCTGTTTATCCCCTCACTGGGCTTCTGGGTCCACTTGTGGATCATCAGAGCGCCTGAATCGTGACCTTTCCATTTGCCCGTCGGGCCAGAAGCAATGACACATGGGCCCAGAGAGGTCTCCCGTTCTGAAGTGGTATACAGGGGTTGTCAGTGTAGCAGGGTGCCATGTATGTGCAAATGTGGAGGAAGGGTAATTTTATCCTCCACATCTATTGGGAAGTTGAAGGAGTCATGCTAATCCATCATCCATCCAGCAGGAGTGCAAAACCAGTATCCAACCCCTCTAGACAGTGCAATGTCACACCCACCTGCTCCTCAGAGCTGCCCAGTCATTTGTCATCAGTCTACTCACGGTGAGTAGGACTTCTGCACAGTAGACAGTCAGACGTGTTGGGGGGGGGGGGGTGTTTTGCCTTGCCTCCCGTCCCAGCCACGCCCTTGAGCCGTCTGCCGAGTAGCACTTTAGTGTGGTGAGAAACATTGCAGGACTGTATGGTATTTCCTCCCTCCGTGTTAAATGTTTATGACCCTGTGCTTACAAAGCCATCTCTACGTGTACAGTATCTCTCCACTTTCTTTTTAATCATATTTAAAATACTAACATAGAAAAATAACCAATACTCATTGAAAACTGTTATTAATTATTGTCAATTATATTATACAATTAACTATTGCACGCTTGCCTGGCAGAACCTAGCTGGAAGTCATGGGGGGGTTGGTATTGGAAGCCAGAGAGCCGAGTCTTTCTCTCCACTCACAGACTGATGAGACGCCAGGCTTAGATTACACACCTGCAGACCGTCCTGTGGTGGGCCTCAGATCTGGGGGGCCATTGGACCAGAGCCAAGGGGACAGCGTAGGTTTGTGAGGAGAGCAGGGGGAACAGGATGCTTCCCTACAACACCGACCAGGGGGTGGGGCCAAAGGAAACAGAGATGGATCATAGGAGAGAGACCAGCGTAGAGCCAAGCAGAGAAAGACCGCATGGCTAAACCTCAGGGGGCTCGCCGTCGCGCAAACAGTAACAAGGCCCTCCCCTCCTTTCACACACAGGAAAGCAGTGCAGATGTTCCTCAGACCGGGCCTCTCGTTTCCAAGGGCCCCCCTTCCCCCGTCCCTGTGGGCCTTTGTTTTTCCTGCAAGCAGCTCCAACAGGAGGGTCATCTGCAGGCCAGCGCCAAATGAGAAATGCTTGGCCTGCTGCCTTGGCAGCCACTCAAATCCGCCCTTCTGAAAGGATTACTGTGCTGTGGCCTCCAAACCCACGTGAACCCGCATGCCCTGCCAGATCTGCTGAGCTGAGCAGAATGCTGGGGGCATATTTCCCTCACCCCACACACGATGCCCTCCTCTCTGCAAACATTAACATTTTTCTGTTCAGACTGGCGCAGACTGCTGCCAATAAAAACCTAACTAGATTTTTCCATCCAGCGGAACGGCGATATGGTCCGTTGCTCGTTCCCCTGGCCGTGTCGTGCGGTTCTGTTTCCTGTGGAATCTGTGAGTGATGAGTGATCGACTGATACCGCTGTCTGGGGCTGCCTCTGCTCCGCGCCTTTAAATACTGGTCACCTATGTCACCTGCTTGTGTCACTCACCTGTGCTGTAAAAGCGCTGGTCGCTGGAGCCCTGGTGCCTTGAAAGGCCCTCTCAGAGAGGCTCGTACGCCTTCTCCTCTATCCTGAGGGACCTTGCCTGCCCACACACCATTCATTGATGGGATGAATGCAGCCTATTGGCAGCCTCCATTGGTGAGACAGAGGAATACATCCAGTGTGCTTTCTGCTACTTTTTTCCTTATCAACTGTGTCGGACTGATCTGTGTTAAGTTCCCACCAACATTTGCACCAACCATGCCTGGAATACACAACATAACTACACGCAGACTTTCCTGAGAAACTATCCAGACAGATTTTTTTCTTTCAGGAGAAGTAAAATATTGGTATACATTATGCAGTTTACCCTGATATGTTTGCTTGGTAAACATCCCTTAACCAGGGAGGCTCTGTGCTCACAGCGTTTAAAATCTTACGTGTTCTGAGGTGTATTCATGAGTTTTGACAGGAGAAACATAAATTCAAAAGATTAAAGGGTAAAAGGAATTTCCATCTAAGAACTCTACCCAAAATCCTCAGGGACAGCGGGAAAGATCTATTAAAGGAATCAATGACGTGCTGCCGACGCTTGAATTTATAAAAGAAAAGGTTTCATGAAGCCTGTGTTGTAATATTTGGTATGAAGTGTTTGGGGATATATTTTCTACAGTCCTGAGCTGTGGGCGCACAGGTTTATTTTCATCAGCCAGCCTCTAGAGAGCAAAGGGAAGAGATGAGAAGTATGGCAGGCAGGAGCCTTCTGCTTAGTAACACTTGTGTTGTCGTAGACCTGCTGCTCTGCTGTGATTGGAGGAGACTGGGACCCCCGGGGAACTCCAGCAGGAACTGTGGTGTGTCTGTTTACACCAGACCCAGCACATTGCACGGCAGAGAGAGGGTTGCATAACGGGCTTTGACGCTCTCATCCTGCACCCCCCGTACACACACACAAACAAACTGCTCAGGAAAACCGAGAACGTTGTCCAGATCCAGTCGTAACAGATTTTTTCTCCGCTGGAAACACAGAGCATGTCTTAATACTTTTGTTTTTTTTTCCTTCAGAAAAGCACAATTCTTTTGCTCTGAAGAAGAAGAAAAAACAGAGAAATGGAAGAGATGTGGAAGAGATGTGTGAGACATGTGGAGGAAAATGGGTCATGTAGGTTATAGTGGTTAATGGGGCTATTGGGTGGTGTGGGGAGACAGAGTAGCTCTTGGCCAATGGTCCCCTGTTCTGTTCCCACGGATACTCACTATTATAGAGATGCCGGCCTGGTTAATGTGGCCCAGTGCTGCCTGGGGCTAACTCCTCAACACTGTAACCAGATGCAGCTGTGTCTCATGACCTGGCTTTGATTCCACTGGCTAAAGGCCAGCGACTTGGTCACACGACAGCACACCATCGGCCATCCCCTTCCCGTCCGCCTGCCGCCACCCCTCCGCCCTTGTCCCTGCCAGGAATCACACTGGCACGCATTATAAGAATGAAACTTTTTTTTTGTCCATAGCCCCACTCTCGGTCAGCATGTTCTCCCCCTTTCATGCAAGACCCCCAGGGCCACGGGTGGGCTGCGCCTCGGAGGCAGGACACAGACTTGTGGCGATCTCCGAGGGCTCATGAGGAAACATGTGAACACTGAGTACTCTCTGCCTGTGTCCTGCCCTCGAAGCTCCGCCCCTGGGTCTGAGTGTGCGTGCAGGACAACGAGGACAGCAGCAGTGAGAAGGGGCGTGGCCAGTTCACAGCCAATCACCTCTGGCCCGGGCCTGGTGTTCCCTGGACAGGAGCCAAACTGTGCCGATGTCTCCTCCTCACCCTGGATGTTCGCTGAAAACATTCCCGCTGCTTTCTTTCTCTGTCGCTTCTTGCCCCCCCCCCCCACAAAGGCCATGTGCCTGTGTGTTCCCACTAACCCACCCAATGTCCAGCTGCGTGTTTGAAATCTCTATCCAAACACGCATTTAATACAAATTTTAAATTTCATACTTAAAGCATATATACAAAAACAAGCTTTCTTGGCATGTCGTCTGACACTTTTAGCCTTGATTTGTTTCTTCAGTTGAGAAGCAGATAAAACAAAAATAGACCCATTTCCTAAAACATTAACTTTGGGGTCTCTCTGTGCAGAATGTTGTTTCATAATCTGCTCGAGGGAACCTCACTTCGTCTCCTTCAATAGAACCATTATTTCACCTTAATTTAATTCAGCGACACTAATATCTTTAACCCACTGTCAACTTAAACTATCTGAACAGCGAATCATTGTGCTTTCCTTGTCAGTTCTGGTTTGTTATGAAAGAGTTGACTCATGTTTTGGCCTTGGGAAAAAAGGTACTAATCACATTTGTGAGACTGAAACAGTTATATAACTCAGTGAGAAGTTTCTTTTGTCCTAAATGCTAGACCAGTGATGAGGGGAAATAGAGGGATGAGAGGGAGAAAGGTGTCTGTGTCAGTCAGTCAGTTTCTGTGCAACGCCGACCTTTGGTCTTTGCAATGGTTAAAATTGTGAATTTTTCATCAACCCTTAGGGAGCTTTTGTGGTCTGGTTTGGTGTTTAATGTTGCCGGAGCTCTGGAGGGACAGATGGTGCGACAGTGGATGGGCTCCGACAGAGCTGGGGGGGATTGAGCTCCCTAGTGACCGAGGCAAAGACTGAGCCCCGTGACAATTGGGTCAGATCTGTGTCGTGTGATCTGCCAACTGTTGCCGGAAGTCCTGAGCAGCGGCATAAAGGTACCGTTGTTTACACGGGTTATTTTGGCAGCCGCCAATCAGTGGACTCCATTGACTTCCGGGTGCCTGTAGGCTAGCAGTGCAGTCAGGACATGCCAGCCCTTCTGTCTGAAGCTGAACTTCCTGTCTTTTACAACATTGTGTGAACTGCAGGACGTCGGAGGAAGTCTCTCATTGCTGCATGGCTGCTGGGTATCATCCAGCCCGTTTGTGGTTTGTGTGCATCAACATGGAGCCAGGAATAACAGTGGGCCGGCATCACAGAACTGCACAGAACTCCTGACCCAGTGGGTTCTCTCTGTGAGGTACAGGTCTGCACCTGGAGACCTGGAGTTTTGCGGACCTGGAGTTTTTCCACTGTTCAGCCCCGCCACCCCCCGCTGAGTATTCACAGACTGTTCTCTCTCTTAGCTGAGTAGGGTGACTTCCAGCATGGGCCATTCCAGGGCTGAAGTCACATGGTCCAGTGGGAAATGCGGGCTGAAATTGAGACAGATTCCGAGGTCAGTGCGTAGTGTTGCATATGCTCTCCCAACACCATTGTCTGCAGACAACACCAAGTTGCTGCAGACGGGTCTTCAGGGAAGGACATTTCCGGGCTCCACCATTAACAGGGATGGGGCCCCTGTTCACGGATGTCAGAGCTTGGTCCTGATCTTGATCACCAATTAGAAAACGTTTTTTTAACAGGCTTTTTATATCTCCCTTACCAGAGTTCTGCTTTACTAGATCCAGAGTCAGACTCAGGTTTCTCTGACCAGGAGCATTGGGGAAAAGTCTACATCCTGCTGCTGTTGTGCAAAAGCACATTTGGATTGACAAGACCATTGATTCCTCTAAAAATCTATGTCCTTGGAGATGCGTTGGGTATATCCTCACAAGCCATTCAGACATGCAAAAACTGATCGTAAAATGTCAAAAGGTCAAATAAGGCTTTCACCCCTAGTTGAAGCCTGATGCTTGGAGGCCCATTGGCCAAAGCAGCATAGAAAATCTAAACTCACAGTTTGGAGATGGTGATGGGTGTGCAATCTGTTCCCAATTTGAGGTTGTGATCATTTGATAGTGTGGTTAAACCTCAATCACTTCCTGGATCTCTGTGTCAGCAATGCAGCCCTGCTTTGTGTGTGTTATTGTTGATTTGACTGATTTACTTAAGTTCTTGCTTTTAAAGGCTGGGATAACTTTCTTTGAAGGGGGGATTTTTTTTTTCCGGTGCATGAAACATCTGGGAGAAATGAAAAAGATCTCCAGATAAATAATGTAGATCCACAAAAACGTATTATTTTCATGGACAGAAACATCTGCCCCTGATTTTACATTTTCATTAAAAATAAAGAACTTAATGCATTTGTAATTTTTCTTATTTATCACCTCGGAAGTACAAAATATTTAACTGCAATTTCACAAAAGAACTTCTTTCAGTACGTTGCCAGGTGATGAGATGATGGGTTTGTCGGCTGCCGGGGGGGCACACTAGTGAAAATCACTCTTTGGTGCCCATTCCACATGTCCTGACAGAGGAGCAAGAGACTACACAAGAAATGCTTACATCCTACTGACCCACCTTTGCTGAGATGACCATAATAAAGTAGAGTTCACGTAATAAACAGACCTATGAGGACTTAAATACTTTGAACTATGTGGTTTTCACTACATATATTTATCACATATGTTCAGTTTCTCAAGGGTTGAGGTCTTAGTGGGATGGGAAGTCGATGCAAGATGAGATGAATGAGTTTTCAATGCAATTGGCATTTGGCCTTTTGCTTTACAATGCAGTTTAGAAACCTGATGTCAGGAAAGAACAGCTGTCTGAAGGTCGGACAGCAGTATTGTTAACTCTACCTCAATTACAATTTGGTGATGTATTACATCCCTACTGTTGTCATTTTAGGTACCATTTAGGTGACCTTTAGTGTCACTGAGCGACCCTTGAATCAGTTTAGACCCCACCCCCTACCTGTTTCTGTTTGTAATGAAAAATAAACCTTAAAGCTAATGCCACTGGCTACACCAGCGGGGAGATAAAGGAAGAGTCCCTGGGCTATTCCTTACAACCCCGCTGCGAAGCCTCGCGTGATTGGGGAAGATTACGTTTGATTATGTGTGTTTTATTTGGGGCCCAGCATACTCGAACTCAAGATCAGTTCCAATTACCGATAACGCAAAATAGAGCAGAGCAAGGAAAAGGGTTCAGTTCTCATGGGCTCTCCCACTCCACACCCCAGGGGGAAAGCTGGTCTACTTAAACCAAAGCTCCGCTAATCTCTGTTCAGCTTTTCTTTGCCCATGAAGGGGCCTTGTGACCAGCAAGTGTTATGCTTTTCTTGGGATTAGTCATTGTTTTGTGTGTGAATCTGGGTGAAACGGTGAGCTCTGCGTTTTCAGGCGATTGTGCGATTCCTGTGCCCTCTGGGTATTGGGATTTTGTGGGGTAATCCTCGTTGAACATGTTCTAACGGGTTCTGTTTTCACTTAAAACAGGAATGAGCCTCATGTCAGACAGCCCTGGGGGGGAGCTGGGTGGCGGCCGTCCCTGTTTTGGGTTACATGATGTGCCTCTTTATCATTTATCTTTTCCCTGTGTGTCAATGCCCTCCGTCTCATCACATTATCTCTGCAGGATTAGTAATGTGATGTGCTGCAGCGGGGCCAAAGTTCACCAGAACCAGAACACAGCCTTCAGCACAATGACAGTCCCTGGCATCCGGAAACTTCCAGAAAGAAAATTCTCAAAATTGAATGCACGTGTCCGAAATCGGGATGCATTTTATTATTATTGCTGTTTCCTTTCAGAAGACTTAAATGTGAAAGAAAATGACCACACCCCCAGACAAGCTGCAGCCCACACATGACTGAATGATGTCCTCGCAGCTCAGGGATGTGAAGCTTATTATGTGAAGTGTGTAGGATGCCGAGGAGGATTTGGCCGTGTGTGTTTCTACCTGTCGCTCACGTCACCAGCCTACACTGGGGCAGATGTGAGAACTGACACAGCCGCCCTAGAAAGAGTGTCACTGTCAGTGATACGGGGCACTGCTCTGTTTGGGGCTTTGAGCTTTGACCTTTCCCCCCCAGGCCTGGTTTAAAAGCCTGGGAGTCCACTTCCAATGACCGAGCCTGTCTGAAACCGGACCAATAACACTGGAGGCCACTTCCAATGACCGAGCCTGTCTGAAACCGGACCAATAACACTGGAGGCCACTTCCAATGACCGAGCCTGTCTGAAACCGGACCAATAACACTGGAGGCCACTTCCAATGACCGAGCCTG
>JAOVYW010067249.1:0-15777 GCA_025775045.1 Hiodon tergisus
CCCCCCCCCCCCCCCCCCCAGGATGTCGCAGTTCAGCCTCAGCCTCCAGTCTCATTTATTTTCACTCCTCTGTTCCAAGTCCAAGCACTTTGCTTTAAGTGGCCAAAACGTCATAAGCCCAATTATATCACCGTATTCGCTAATGATTTGAATCATCAAAAATGTGAATATTTATAAATTAAATGTTGAATTTTATCTGGTTCCAGCAGGCAATGGGACATAATTCCCAAGACCTGATAATCTTTTATTATAGCTATTATATAGCTGTAATAAAGATTTTTTACTTTATTTTTACTTTAAATATATTAAATATAAACTAGTGGTAAATTGTATCTTTTTTGTATAATGTAATTATGAATATATTATTTGTCATGTCTTAAAATAGACATCAGGTGGAAAGGAAACTTAAAGAAACTGACATACCCAGCTTTAACAAGGCCATTTTTAAATAACCAGAACATTCACACATTTCCAACTTCAATTTCCCACGAAAATGTAATTTCCCCTATGCAGTTTCGTTTATTTAGTTATTTATTTTACTTCTCTTGCCCCCTGAAAAGATGACTGATCATTTTTCAGGTTATTCTTTTGAGGAATCGCATTGGGTCGTCGGGGCGACGTCTGCACCGGAACATGGAGGCGGAGGCGGAGGCGAGCGGGACTAATGATTTTCATTTTCACTCTCATTACTGGGAGGAACATCTAGCTACCAAAAGCCGTGTGTTCCCCGTGACCTGTGGTGGGCTCAGGCAGGGAGTCGGGAAAACGGCTCAGGGAGGGACAAGATGAATTCTCAAAAACGCTGAAAAATAAAAATACAAAACCTAACAGCATTTGCTAATGTGACTGAATTTGCACTCAAAATCACAGCCCTGACTGCAACAACAAGGTCAGGCAGATGAAAAGAGAGATATGGAATGAAAGAGAGAGAGAGATGCACTATTCATCTGACAAAAAGCAAAAGCTTTTTGCTTTTTCTTACCAATATTGCGAAATAAGATATGTTTTCCTCTTATGCACTAAAACGCATAAAAATGTGGCAAACCTTATCTTTAGCCTGTTTTGACAGCCAGCCATGTATTACCTACAAAACAAGCTCCACTGTGTGACCCGTTCAAGACTTTGAAATGGGGGCTCAGTGAACATCATAGGTTACTTTCACCCCCCGAAAAGCACGGCAGATGATTTCTAACAAATCAGTAGTAATGCAAATTATTGTTGCATTAGGGCCGCAACAAATCGAACCCCTATCTCACGAGCGACAATTCAATTTGCGATAACATCACTACTTTACTTTTACGCTTGTTTCTGCATTTAAAACGAATGTTTGTGCCACCATGGTTTTCGAGGTATTAATTATTCACTTACAATGTTATCTGCTCTGTCAATAATTGAGCTTAATGTTTAACGTGTATGTATTTTTTATGCATCCCAATAGATACGTCCTTGTAGCTTTAAAAAAGGAATGCGAGAGTTATCTTAAAAACAAGCCACGATGCTAAAATAAGCTTTTCAGTGGTTCCTGCAGGCCAGGGTTCACCACCCAGCCACAGTTTTAGTGATATAACTGAAGACATTAAGACATGTTTGCAATTCAGAATTTAATTAAATGCAGACAAATCGGAATCATTGAAAATTTGGAAAGAATAACAAAATAAACCTTTTTTAAAACAATAGAAAACATATTAAATAACATATTAAATATCCGGTGAAATAATTTCAGTATAAAATCAATATAAAAATTTATATAAACCGGTCTTTTTATTTATTTTAGCTACATAGACATCTCTCTGCACACCTCTTTAAGCCACGGTCTTCACCAGTTGAAATATTTCGACTGGATTTGCAGCCTGAGTAACATCTGCCTGGGTAACACCTGCTATTTGCTATTGTTGTAGAAGGACTTTTCTGCACTCATATTTAATGTTACAGGAATAATGTAACTCTGCAGGATCTCTGCATCGAATGAAACAGACAGATCAGCTCTGCTGTGCACCTGCTGTAAAATTATCTGACTTCATCCCGTTTTTGGGGGGCTATTTCACCTGCTTGCTTGTTTAATGCAATGTGCAATGTCTACCTTGATGAAAGGATGGAAGATTACTTGACCTGCAATGTCAGAATGCTGATTAATGGAGGTCTTTAAGTCTGGATAAAAAATATTTATTTTCAGTGGGAAAAAAATGTGATGTCAAAAAAAAAAAAATCATTTATGAGAAAATCATTTGACATATAAGCAGTTACCAGGCTTTGAATTTAGACGCTGTGATTGTAGAAAGCCCAAAGGCAGCTCTCTTGAGATTTGATTGGCTCTTGCAAACGACGGAGAGATTGGCCGTCTCAGAAGTCGCGGGACCGCTGAGAATCTCGGCCACTGTGATAGGTCAGCACCACGGAGAGCGCCACATTTCTCCATTATGCTGTTTTTTTTATTTTAACCTTGTAACCTTGACCATTATCCAGAATTATCAGTCAGTACAGGACAAATATTGGGACTATTCAGACTCATCTGTCATAAATAATGTCACTGTGCCACATACCAAAACTTTGGGCTTACTTTAAAAACATGATTGTCAATTAAGACACAGCGAAAAGTAGCAAAATGCTATAAATTGGTTTATTATAACATTGGATTGCCGGTTATTTAATTAAGCTGTCATCATCTTTCATTCCAATTATCTGTGGAAGCCAGATTTTGTCATAGTGTCAGAGTTTCTTATGACAGACGCTACGCTTGCGGTGGCACTGCTAAATCATAATGAGTCATTTTAAGTAAAGCGTGCAACTTTGTTGGAAGAAATAGTTTCCTATACATTTTTTTGTCAGGCGGTACAGAGGAAGGTTGTCAAGAATGTTATACTGCCAATATCTACGTATGTGACTTTGCATGCTGAATTTTTAAAACAGAAGTAATGAAGAAATTAATTAATAACTATATGTGATGCACAAGCCTTGTAATTTTTATTAAACCTAAAATAATCCTGGAATTGATCTGGGTTTATTTTTGATACAGAAAATAACTGGTGAAAATTGGTTTAATAATATTAGAATGCAAAATCTGGGCACCTGAGAACAGATGTGCAAAATGCGTGATATTAGGTAAAGCCAACATTCATTCTTAGTAATAACATATCAATGATACAACAATTCATTTAAACTGTAACAATGCAATTCAGCCTGCAGGGCTACACAATCGTTGAAAAATGTTGACCAGATCCAACGTTGGGGTAAATAAGCAAAATGAGGGCAGTCATTTCATTACCCGCAAAAGAAAGTTTCCGATGTTCGCAATTATACGATAAGAACTGGAGTTATTCAAAATATTAAATTGCTGCTATTTTGAGAAGCCACAATGCAGCCAGTAACAAAAGGTGGCAAAATATGTTGGCGTCCTATATAGCATTATCTATTCCAATTATTACCCCATCCCATAACACTGAAACATGTTAAAACAGGAAACATGGAAGTAAATGTAAAAGAATAAAAAAGACCTATTCAATAAATAACAAATCAACGGGTTATAAATTATATACATACCTAGGTGAAACAAACACTCATAAATATTGAAAAAAGACAGATTGAGGAAATGGGAAACGAGAAACTATACTGCCTCAGTGAAGTGGTTAATTCTCAGGATCCTTTTCCTTTTCGAACGAGGCAGGGTGAGACATGGCTAAAAGTGCTAAACTGTAACAAACTGATTTGGTTAAGAGTGGAAAAGGTGTGTGTTGGTGTTTAAATTGGGCTGCTGGTGAGATGAACGGGAAAAGGCTGGGGTGATCTTTGCGTGCTGAGAGACTGATACACTAACCATTCACGAAAATAATTAATTGGACGATGCACAGAGTGCCTCTCCATGGGAAGCAATCAGGACGCCGGAGTGACACACGAGAGGCACGGTGACGCGTTGCCGGAGGTTGGGGGGAGATGAACCCGGCGAGTGTCTGCTCTGCTAGCGGCACAGCCAATCAGTGAAAAGGATGAAGGGTCAAGTGAGAAGCCTAAACCGAAAGGAAGTCAGTTTAAAGGAGGATGCCCGTGAACCTGATCTTTCTCAATAGGACTATCTGCTGAGAGCCCAGCTGATCACAGTACGATGAATTTCACTGAAGGCCACTGATATCGATGATTAGTGGGATTGCGGGAGCAATTCGCCGTTTCAACACGCCTGCCCGTCTCCCAGACTCTTTGCTGAGGCCTAAATATCAGGTGAGGACAGAGGCCCGCCTCCACTGCTTCACCAGAGTTGACCATCTGTTTCCGCGCGACCTTGGTTACAACACAGTCCTTGTGTGTCCTTCAGAGCACGTTGTGAGTTTGCGGACATGATTCATGACCCAGAAGGGAAATAGTGCTGAAAAATACCAACTCATTTTAACTGAAGTCTTGTTCTAGTTTTGTTTCTGTTTTTGTTTTTGCAAACTAGATTATTCAAATACATATTTATTTGATTATTTTTTCTTCTTCTGATGGATTGAATCTTATGGCTAAAAGGCCAAACACCTACGTTATTATCGCAGTTAAATTATAAGATTATCTTGAAATGAGAGAAGCACCTGGCTGCATCAATGAAAATTTGTATCGGGAATTTTCAGTATACGGTCTTCATTGGTCACAGTGTTTTTCTCAGAGAGTTATGTCTGCATTTTATAACACTTAAAGGGGTTTGTTGCAGTGAAGCTGCTTAGGAGATGCTTTTATCCAAACCAATTTTCCCTATTCTTACACTTACACTTCTGGAGGAACTTACATGTCGTGCTGGAGGAAACAACAGCTGGGCAGGGACTTGTCCTGTGATCTTGACCACTACACCAGCTTTTTAGATGCATGCGTTTCATTTGGGTTTAAGTGCAGATTAGTTTTGACATTGAACTCGACACTGGTCTCTTTTTTCAGTTATCTGAGAAAACATTGTTGAACTCGATTAAGGTCGTTGTGACATATTTTAATCACTTGAGTTTTTTGTTGGTATGTCATTTGTTTTGCCGTTGGGAGTGGAGTGCTCCTGCTGTTTCTTGCTCAATCACGTTGTTTGAGTAATACAAATAAAATCTTGAAAAGTATGAAATCTAATGTTCATTTTTTTTTAAGGATAAACTAATTTTTACTAAGCTGCCATTGAGAAATAATGAGATAATTGGATTACACTACTGCAATTTACGCAAGTAAATAGTGTTAATTAATATGAATCCAAATTAGAATTATGCAAATAGAGATTAATAAGCAACATCCTTTCCTTAACTACCCCCAAACTCAATTTCAGCTGCCGAGTTTTTGTTGTCACTTTGTCAAATTTATATCCAATTATGGAGCAAAACCCATTTCCATCAGTGGGGTAGAAAGAATAATTCCCTTGCTCATTGAAGACTGAGGTAGGCTGCACTTACCGCTAACCTCCCAGGGTTCTGCGTCCTAATGAGCTCTATAATTAGCGTTGATTATAATATGCAAATCAGCGTCGGTGCGGAATAAAGTTAAATGTGGCTGGAAGGGGGGAGTGTGATGAACCTCACGTCGGTGCCTGTCCAAGCACAATGGAATCTGTCATGTTGGGGCGTGTGTTGGGGCGTGTGTTGGGGCAGGTGTAGCAGCGGCGGATGGGTAGATGCGCTGGACAATGCACGCACGCTCGGGTCCGCTTCCACCGCTGCGTGCGCCGTCTCCGTGACTCCAGCCCCTGCTTGGCAGTCAAAGCAGGCGTCGCGGTCCTCAGTCTTAGATTTTTTTCCGAAACCTCACACAGCTCATTTGCAGGGCTGGCACTCAGGGGACTCGGGGAGGCAAGCACTCCTAACTCGTCACAATTAAGTCCCATCGAGGGCTTATCGAAAGGGAGCGTCTCCCGGCGTCATCCGTCGCCGAGGTTCCGCAGCGTGGCGAGGAAGCACATCCACTCATGCGTTGACCCCGGGACCAAAACGGGAACGGTGAAAACGGCCAAAAAACGGCCAGAACAACATCTGCATCGGCCGCTTAGTTGGGCAGCGAGGCAGCAGACTGGCTGCTGCGGCGCTGATCCGTGTTGGCGCTGATCTGTGTTAGTCCGCGCAGCACACCCGCGGTGGCGGTGGAAAACTGGGATACGGTCCGAGTCTGATGCCTCTGAGGTTTAATTCATGCCTGCTGAGGCTAGATCTTCCTCCTCGCTGACGGAATATCCCAGACCTCAGCACTTTGTTGACCCCGATGACTTTTATCCATGTTAATTACTTAATAATTCTGATATGGAACAATGAATAGGATCACTTTGTTAGCCAAGCATTAAACGTGTGAATAGATGAGTGACCATGTATTGCTTGTCATTTTTCTAACCGGTATATTCGTAATGCTCATTGACAGGTGGAAGGGAAATGGAAAATATGGAACCTTTTTATGATTACTGGTCACCCAATTAGTCTGAGGCCAAGTATAAATTTGTGGCCAGCCATTTACAGGCTGCGGAATTCAGCTTTTCTTTCTATCCATGGTAGTACTGTTTCTGCCAGTGCATGGGGAGGGCAGGGCTGCGTGCTGCAATTTTGCTCTAATCTCCTCCAGCAAGGTTAATAGGGGGCACACGCAAGTGTTCACTTATGAGGCATTCTGAGTAGGCCGGTGACTATGAGTTGGCACACCTCTAGGCACAAATGTGAGATGGAATCTGACCTCCAACAGACTTTAAATTCCACGCTCTTCCTTCATTGCCCGTTACCTCTTGAGGTATGATAAATGGCCAGGCAGGATTTATATTCCAGGTTAGTAGACGTTTCGCATCTGGCATTATCTGTTATTAGCACCTATGATCATCAGCCGGGTCGGAACTCCATTTAGAACCATTTAGTTTTCAACCCAAACCTCTCAAGTTGGCTTCCCTCAGTATTTCAAGAATATGTAAGAAGTCTGAGGTAAAACAAAGACTTATTTGACAAGCAGACTTAATGAGGGAAAAACAATGATAGATAATGATAGTACTGCATGATACACTTCCCATCAATATCAACGAACCCCTTTTGGATGGCTACCTTAGTGGAGCCGACTTTCTTCAACATCCTGATGACTGTGAATGTGATTTGTTTAGGATATCTCTGTTTTATCAGTGGGTGCAAATCCCTTTTTTCCCCAGCTACCTTAGTGGATCAAACTTCAAAGGACCCTCTCTGTTGTTTGATGCTCTGCACTGAGAAGGCATCCAAGAACAATGGGGCTGGTCTTAAAATGTATACAGCATCTTTCCCTACAATGGGAAAGCGCAGGTGATGAGAACGTCTGTGTTTATTAGAAGGTACCAGCAGCTCCAATATCGAGCTGTGTTCCCTGCCTCTTTAGACTGACGATCATTTCCGCCCAAGTGCTTCAGACATGACCCTTCAGAAGCCTGCAGAAAATAAACAACGGTGGGGCAAACCTTCTCCCCTGGCAAACAAAAAAAAAACTATCTGATTGCACAAAACTGAGAAAAATCTGTGGCCTACGCCCAAGCATCGGGGCATAACGGACGACATGCGGAAAGCTGAAGCAGGGCCCTGGCTGTGGACACGGCCCCTCTTCCCGACTATCCAAGCTCTCTGGGTTTTAATGAAGGGGCTTTGTGAACTTGTCTGAGGCTTATAATGAGGACACTCTGAATCTCTGCGGCGCTTTTTCGCAGACAGCCGTATGTGCTCATTACTCTTACCCGAATAAACTGTGGGTAGAGATTCAGACGGCAGGGCTTGAGTCTACGAATTTCAGTATTGCTGCTTAAGTAGCCAGGACCAAACAGAAAAGAGCATGATTACGAATTAAGAGTTGCATAAGAATGTTAATTTTCGGAATCGCCGTCCAGCCCACAGCATGGAATTTGACACGGCCCACAGTACCCTGATCCTTTGGCTCTGTTTGATGACACTGAAGAAAGTCTGAGACTAGCAGGAGACGTGAGGAAACTGACAGGTATGCAGAAATAACATACAAGTGGAGAGAGTTCACCAGGTTTTGTCACCTCCTTGAAGAATGCTGGACAGTCTCAAAATATGCAGCCATATGCCACAGGATTCTCTGGGGTTTGCATTTCCCTCTAATTTCCCTCCCTCTGGCCTTTTTTGTCATTCGACAGGGAGAAGGCAGAAATCCTGACAACTGCTGCCAGGGTTATTAATTTGGCATCTGCTGTCCTTAATGGCCAGAACGCATCCTGTGGCAGAAAAGAAGATGCAAACCAGCACTTACAATTTCAGCCTCCTCTCTTCAATATTTCACTTTAATTACTGTTAGCCTCATACCGGGTACGAGGAAAGTGCATGCAAATTATCCAGTGCCCTTGAGATGAATGACAAAATAACATTTGGTGGGGGTAAACAGAATTACTGCTTTGGGGCTTTTCTGGAGTGACGAAGTGGGGGTGAACAGTCAGGGATGTGCCCAAAACGAGGGGGAATGCACTCTTTAAAGATGTTCCACTTTATTTGGGCGTTTGGGAAAGTGCCAAAAAACATCATTGGTGAATCAAAGTACTGTGTACTGTGATTATCCAAGGATCCCCAAGTGTCCATTTTAGGTCTCTTCTCCAATGAAAATGGTGGTGAACAAGGCCTTCACAGTGCAATATTCTCTGGGAGCTGACGTGGGTAAGTGGACGTGGGATAGAGTGTGCCCATTCGACTGTGTGAGGCAGCAAACCCCCACGCTCTGCAACCTTGGTCGGAGACCTTTTCCAGGGAGCCTTTTCCAGGGAGGACATCATCAGCTTTCCTGTGGTCATTCCCTTCCTCAGGTGTTGTCTTCGTATTCACGCCCCGCACCGAATCCAACTGCAATATCCAAGCCCAAGGAGGAGCAGTGAGTGTAAGTAAAGGGTTCATTTTCCACATGGTGTGGTGGGAAGTGAATTCCTCTACGTATGTATAATTCACACCGTGCTCTGAGACCTGCTCGGAGAAAGGCAATTGTCGGTGTGGAGAAGTGGAGAGGGGAGCCAAGTGCTGTGGAAAACTCGTCGGTTTTAAAGTGCTGGAAAATGCCCCAGGTAATAGTCAAGAAATGAGACATGGGAAAAAGTGAGTTGAGTTGTATTTTACGTCAACGCCAGTGACAACATGGAAGGGCAAAGCAAAAGGGTGGCGGGGATTTTAAGCCTTGGGTGCAAAGTAAGATGGGTCCAAACACCTGATTCAGTCACACCTGAGCACAGGAAGAGGTCATTGGGGGGCTCGGTTTTGTCTCACACACTAAAGAGGGCCAAATGCAACACAGATTCAGCGTGGCCTCCTCTGTTCACACAGAGACAGTTCATTACCAGTTCATTACTCCTGCCACTCCTCCTTCACTTGAAGAACCAGACTGCTAGCGATGAAGCTAATGAGACCAAAGTTAAATTTTATTTAAGCTTCAATGAGTTAAGGGTATGGGTCAGGTTGTTTCTTACCACAGCAAAAGTTAAAGTTAAGGGTCAATTAGACCCTTATGAAAAAATACGTTGTACATTGAATACATATTCAAAATTGAACACAATTACAAGGCACACATCTAGAGGATACTTGGCTTAACAATGCCTCTCTGCTAGGTTTAAGATGTCTCAGGGTATTGGTAATATATGAATCCGGCATTAACAATGCACAAAGACTTGCGTGTCATTTGTAGGGAGAAATGTGCATGTAATTACACAGCGTTACACTGTAATTAGGAAAGTGTTTTGTGTGGGAGTGGAACAGGTTCGGCCTGTGCAGTGAGTAAGGGGTCGAATGGTCTTCACGTTGCTTACCTTGATTTTATTCTGTTCCTTCCACAATACAGAATTTATATTTATAAAGCCTTTCATAGCCTACAAACAATGTCATTCCTAAGTGCCTTCGGTTGCCCGTTTTCAATAATAGCACCGGCAGAGCTGTATTTAGAAGCAGCGCAGATTTTCTGCTGAAAAAAAAAGACAATGACCTTTGTTCCGTACCTCTTTATGAAGGGACAAACCCCTGGTGTGACCCCCCTTTTTAATTATGCATGCACTTATATACACCCAGGAAGTGTCACTAAATCACAAAATTAACTTCCAATCTAGACAGGGCATTTTTAGGGGTCTATATTGAAAAACAAAAGTTAATTGTTGCTCCCTGTTCCGTTCCGTTACCACCCAGATGAAAACACTTGACGTTAGCGACAGTATTGGTATTTCATTTGGAGCTTTACACTCCGGTGAACCCCTCTTGTGATTGATATGGTCTATAAAAACCTATTTGATTACACAGCAGCGCCACTAAGATGAATACTGAAACGGAATTGAAAAAAAGAAAAAGAGTAGAAAAACTAATCCCCGTGTAACTGTTATCTTTCTTTACACACAATCGGCTCGGAAAGTAAATTAGCCAAAGACTGCTGTGAATTATGCACAGGTCATGGTTTCTTTTAAGCTCAAACACTGGCACATTTGATTAACATTGAATTAGGCAGTGGGCCGAATTCATTTTTATCTGGATACATTTTAAAAGGAACTCTGAAATGGCTCAAACGAGATAGGCTGAAGGTGGAAGTGAAGCTAAACACAGAAAAGTGAGCTGGCGGTCACCGGAACCTCATCCTTTCACATCACTTTATCACCCTCCCAGCTAAGCATTAAATCATTTCTTTGCTACTTTTGACAATAAATCCGATCCATCCACTGACCTGGTTCGGTCCCAGCCTTGGTTCATAGACCCCTTTCACAATTGCGGTTTTGGTACAAATTTCTGCATGCGTGAATGCAGGGCAGAGCAGGGTCATTAGTTGGTTTTTTTGGTTTGTTTTGCTTCCCCCGATTGATATCTCACTGCTGCCTTGCAGATAAAGAATTTTTCATCAATTATAACTGATATCACATTGTTTAGAGAAACTCCATCCATTTGTCTAAGCAGGAATTGCATTCTCCCCATCTTATTCTTGGTATCCTCCCTCAGGGTAATTTTTGTCTGCTTAAACGTGATTGACGTTTTGGCGTTTGCGTTACACAGCGCTGGAGCCAGCAAGCTTCCTTCCCCAGATAAGAGGCGCGTTGAGATGCGAGAGACTGGAGCTTTCCTAGTTCCCGTGCAGACTTCTGGCTGCTCTCCGTGCACAGGTGAGTGTACGTCATAAACACGTTCGAAGCAGCCAGCTGGTCATGGGAAAATTCTGTACCATTGTGCAAGACAGACAGGGGATTACTTCAAAGGTTTTCACAAAGAGTGTATTATTGAATTGAGGGTGATTAAATAACTAACTGCTGAGATGCAGTTTTTAGTTTGACATGTGTGGAGGGAGCTGACTGTAGGCTCAGTTTTATTAATCTAAAATGTGAGCCTGGATGCAAAAAAAAAAAAAAAAGTAATAAATTAATAAAGGAATTTTTCATTTAAAAAAATGGTGTTTATATTTGAGCTCAGGCTTTTTAATGGACGGCTTACAGAACCAAATAAATGCTGTAATTTCATTTTCTGTGCTGTACACTGCTGTCTGTGCGGTATCAGACGAACAGCCCTCCTCCTGCTGACCTGCCAGGTCTCCTTGTGCGTAAAAAAAAACTGCTGGGTATTATTTTTTCTGATGGCCTAAAAGTCTCATCTCACAAATAGGATTACAGTTGAACCACGTCGTCTGTGGCACGAAGATTTGAGTGGTGGCCCTAAATGTGATGTAGGTGGAAAACCAAATACCATCCACTGCTACTGATATATATATATATATATATATATATATAAATTTGAAAAATTATTTTTTTGATGTCAAAATATTCATTTTCCGAGAGAAGAACAAGGAGTTCTGCACCAGATGGTATGACCTCCACAGAGCCCTGATCTCAACATCATCGGGGCTGTCTGGCATTCCCTGGACAGACAGAAGCAAGCGAGACAGCCTAAGTCTGTGGAAGAACTGTGGAAAGTTCTCTGAGATGCTTGGAATAATCTACCAGCCGATTGTCTTCTAAAACTGCAGTACAGCTTACCTAAGAGAATTCAGTTTTACAGGCAAAGGGTAGTCACACCAAATATTCTTTTTTTAGTGTTTACTGCCCTTTATAGTAATTATTTTATAATTTATGTTCTGTATATTCCCACAAGCTTTGGTAGCTGATTCTTTTGGGTTGTGTAAAACATGCTTGTAAAAGGTCAATACAACCGTTTTTTTCCATGCTGGGTGGTGTGAGGATAGGCTTGAAGTTAACAGGAGTCCGTTCTCAGCCTCTGATTTATAGGCGAAACGTGAAAGAGGAGAACAGCAACTAGACCAAATGCTGATATATGATATGATGCAAGATTCAGCATCTTTAACCATGGGTAACGCCTCCATTTGGTTTGAACATTATATAACATTATGTAACATTAACATTCCAGTCAAATGTGTGGACAGTGACTGCAAACGTTCCCACTGCTAGCTGTACTCAGAAGAACAAAGCAGATAGATGGTTTGTAGTGCTTTATAGTGCCTAAAGGGAAAGCATGCTGATTGCACTGCGGACATCTCGGAGTGCGAACATACAGAGGAGCAGGGGCCTTGATGGACATGTCTGGTTTCTGAGAAGATACAAAAGCGGCTGCCTGTCAATCAAAGCCACGATCAGGGAACGTGTTCTACGCGTCCCTCCCTGTTTTTGGGGCTGTTCGCTAAGCTTTTGAAGAAGTCTCCGTCGTAATTCCCGATAATTCGATCCATAATTTGCCTTTCTCGCTTGACTGGCAGCCCCTCTTTTTTTTTTTTGTACGAGGTTGTTCTGATTTCATCGTCTGGTAAGTAGAGTAATACTGCCCAAATGACCTTGGGTGTTTTTGATAGCTGCACTCCAGTGGCTGCACGGGTGGCTCAGAGAGTGACAGTCTCGGGGAATGTGTGAGACTACCAGCCACACGCTGAGACACTAACCCCTGACCTTTCACAAAGTCACCCGTCCTGCAGGCAGATCACTGACATGTCGAAGAAGGAAAAGAGATGAGGAGAGAGGTGAATCAGAAGCGTAGCTGAAAGTTTTTATTTCTTTACACAGGCCTGGCCACAGGATATGTAGCTTTTTGTTCCGTAAGCAAATTAAAGCCACAAAGCCTGTTCCTGGCCAACGTTATAAAATCCAACTGTGCATTTGTCGTGTTTTTTACCTTCTTGCAGAGACGCAAGCACGACTTGGTGAGGTCAGACAGCGGCTGCATGTGCCTGTGAAGACATCGTGCTTTGTGGTTTTGTCGTTTGGTTTGAGACAAATCGGTTTCTGTACTCCCTTGGAAACAACTCGCTAGTTGTTTAGAACGCTGCGCATCGGTCGTTTATCACGACTGTCTTCGCGATGGATGGTTTTTAAAGAATTAGTGTTTATTTTAGATGATTAAAAAAATTTATTAAAAATAAAAATAATGGAACAATACACTCAACAAAAACAACCCACCCCAAATGGCGAAAGGAGGAGCCTGCGTCTACATCCAAGATTACAGAACCACAGAGGGGAGTTTATCAATAAAGATAATAATAGCAACCAATAAACAAATATAAACTAATTATCCAAAATTTCACACTCTGTTATACAGTCAATACGTGTCAACACAGGCACGCTTCCACACTGGAACAGATGCAGGGGCCACAGGCACGCTTCCACACTGGAACAGATGCAGGGGCCACAGGCACGCTTTCACACTGGAACAGATGCAGGGGCATTGTATTTGGGGAGAGTCTCTTCTATGGTAAGGTCTCATAATACTTTTCTCTCTACATGTACTAAAGCAACAGTGTTCTTACTCCACCGTTTAGGCCTCTTTGTTTAAATAAATCAATGCACACATAAATAATTCACTAGTACATCTAGTGCGTATTAAATTAGAAGCAATTCTTTCGCACTTCTTGTCATGTAAATTATATCTAATCCTCCCGGAAAAATACATTTTCCCTTTCCATGTCTGGTTTGCTCCTGTTGTTTGTTCTCTCGGTCAGTGAAGTTATTGTCTGATTTGCATGTCGCTACAGGGAAAGTAAAGTTATATACAGCCACACGGCTGGGAATCTTACCACACTGCTAGGAATGTTACTAGTGAAGTAATATTCAGATATGGCTTTTATAAATCCTTTGCTAGAAATCAATCCTTAACTAACAAGACTTTCTGTCAAACTGAAATGCAGTTCTTCATTATCTAATATTGTAAGTGCTCATTCAAGACCTATTAAAGTGAAAATAGCCATTTTAAGATAACAAGGATAAAGGACAAACCTTCCAGCTAATTACATTAGCTAAGGCAATTATCGCTCTGCGCATTTTCACTTCACTGACTACTTAAATCGGTACACGTTGGACATAAGGGCAATGGTAAACAACAGCTTGAAGCTTCTGGGCATTGAACGTTCTACTGCACGTCTCCTGAATATGAGACACTGAAAAAGGCAGCCTCATTCTTAATTTTAAAAATCATCTGAGCAGCAAATGTAGCTATAAGCCTGACTGACGGATGGCACTGGCTATTACGTAATATCAATGCACTATTCGATTGCAGTGCACGGTACTGAAAAAAGTATTACCCCTTAATAAGATCTTCTGTATTGTAGTTGTTGAAGTAGATAAAGAGTGAGTCTGAGTAAAAAAAAACTTTGGTTAACAATCAGGCCTGCCCAATACAAATCTGACCAACCATCCGAGGGAGGTTCGAGGCGTGGCTAAGCAACACTTGAGTGCCGAAGTGTTTGCGGGTTTTTTCCCCCGCCTCACCTCTTAGTAATTTAATTGAACCGTTTATTTCAATAAGAAATCATTTCTCTTGGTGTTTCTGCTAATGAGAGGCAGCTTACGAACGCAGATGCTATGGCACTCAAGGACTAGGGTTTCCTAGCTGTTCTAGAGGAACATCATGCCATGATTCAAGGAAATTCGTGAAGGCCTCCGGAAAATAAATAAATAAATAAATTTAGAAACCTAATGCCTTGAAAAGGTTACGAAGTAATTAATAACGTTCTGGAGCGCCACTGAACCATTATCAGATACTACCATATTGTCCGAATGGAGAATGTCTGGTACAGCAAGATATCTTCCCAGGTGTGGCCTTCCTGCTGTGCTGTGGAATCATCCCGGAAGTCACAAAGAACCCTAGAATGACATCCAGGGATCTCCACTCCTATCTCATCTAAGCTGAGGTCAGTGTTGATGACTTCGCCATCAGAGAGACACTATGTAAACATGGGATTCATGGCCGAATTGCAAGTCGGAGACCCCTGCTCCCTAGGAAGAACAGGGCTGCTTGTCTCTCTCGCTGTGAGGGGCGGATCAATAACTAGACCATAGATTTTTTTCATGTTTCTGAAGTGTCAGAAATATGAAAACGTCTGGAAAAACGTACAAGTAGGCGGTGATTTTTTCTCAGTACCGTATATGTACGACACAAAACTGATTAATTCAGGTCTCCAGAACCAAAGACTGGCCAATTATTGACTCTGACAACTTTGAGGTGCTGCTCAATGTCCAGAAGGTCCAAGCTAATCGCCAAACTTCACTCACTTTCTCCTTGTCAGTCGGAAGAAAGGGGTACCAAAACACTGTAGGATTTTGAGAAACTTTTTAGGAAACTATATTTCCTAAATGTGTTCACTAAAGGTCACAGCACGAATCAAGTGTGAAGATTCTGAGTAGTCTGATTATAAGCGTGATTAATCGGAGTATGAAGGTCTCTTAAACAGAGAGTCCGGTTTATTGTAACATTTAATAACATTCCCCAACCCAGCGGAGCATTCCATGCACACACATTCAGCCAATAGAATATAACATTATAACATAACATTCAGCCAATAGAATATAACATTATAACATAACATTCAGCCAATAGAATATAACATTATAACATAACATTCAGC
>JAOVYW010067260.1:0-21322 GCA_025775045.1 Hiodon tergisus
ATATATATGCCTCAGTACTATGTGGCCCCTACTACTAATAGTAATAATAATAAAATAATAATAATACAAACACTGAACTAATAAAGAAACACATTTTATGACTGTTAAATAATGCATAAAATGTGAAGGCCTATTAGCTTGATAAAACTAAAAAAAACTACGCATTTATCACACGATAATAATAGTGTATTCTCACAACAATAGACGAAGCCTTTAATTTCATCGTATAGTGGCTCGGCGGAAGAACGAAGATTTCATCCATGGTGCAGCTTTTATAGAAAGTTATCCGCTATAGCGGATTTCATTAAATACGTACAAAGTGAATTTATTCGTTTTCTTCAGTGCTAATGCTTGGTGGATATTTGTCAGGACTTAATTCATTTGCTATCAGCCTGCTATGCTTTCTATAACTTAAAGTATACAGGAAATTATTTACTCTAATTAGGCATCATATGATATGAGCATATCTTAAAATCAATCATACATATACCTTATACCTTATTCGACTTTAAAGTGTACAATAATGCAGTACTAGATCGCCGTACTCTTATGTATAATGAATAAATATATTTAGGCCTATCATAATAAAAAAAGTAATAGTGGTAGTACGACAACCATGTTAAAGGAGTATGCCACACCACCATCACAAACCCAAACCGTAGTACGTATAGGCTACTGCTGTTAGCAACCCAACTACATCTCAATCCTGGAACCGGGTGTGGGCGGTGCGTGAGGGTCACGGTGATGGTGTGCGGTGGCGTGAGTGTAACATAATCCCGTTTACAAATGTTATGAATGTGTTTTTAGTAGCGTTGAACAATTTAATTTAATTTAATTATATGACCAAGGTGTATTAATGTAATCATGGATTCTCGAAGGCTACAAACCAAGAGAGAGAGGCAATGCCAGCCTACAGACAGGCTTGCTCGACATTAAACTGTGCTTAACTACCTGAAACATATCAAGCTCACACGGACGGAAAAAAACGAGAAATGAACACGCATACTTCTAATATGACTACAGTAACATTTATCAATTATACCACGCAAATGAAACATTAATTGTAATATAAGAATAAGGGGAGAAAATGCGTCCTGCTGTTACACAAATTCATACGCATAATCTGACAGGTTAGTAAATCCAATATTGTCCTCGTGTGTCCATGGATGCATTATAAAATACACGGTTCCACATAGCGGTGCATTGGATCATTACGGCGCGGTTACCGAATACTTTTCAGAAAAGTAAGAAAATACGTACGTTGCATTGGCACTCCGAGTATCTCTGGTAGACTTTTCGCTGGACACTCCGTTGGCAAAACTGCTGCACTTTGCATCATTGTGATCCAACCGGATTTTAAAAAAACATCCACTCACATACAACGTACATATAAAGGTAGATGTATATAAATAAATAAAAAATATATATATATATATTATTTCTGCATTTATAAAGGCAATGACACCCTGTGTTGGTTTAATTTTCCCTTTAAAATTTCCGGTGCGTTTAATTTGTCTCGGGATATTCTCAGAGCTCGCGGGTAGTCTTTTGGTGTCTATCAAAGATGCAGCTTGATTCATCCTACACTGCAGGGGAGGCTGTGACGTCACCAGGGACACAAGCTCCGCCCAGAGGCGAATGAACCCCCCAGTTTACCGCAAATAAACGGAAGTGTTTCACTCGCAGGCTGTACAGGTAAGTACTACAGTCCAATGTGAGGCTCTTGAGCGGCTTGGGGCGGGATGCCATCAAAAGGCGGATCTTTCCTCCAACATAGACCTACTGTAAAAACAGGACAATTTTAACTGAGTAGTGCGATAGGAATTTCCCCAACATTTTTTCGATGCTCAGTGTTCGATCATTTAGATCGGAATTTTTTTTTAATTCGTGGATGTTTAGTTTCAGTTTATAGGACTATTAATTTCACCATCCGCCGTTTTTACCATCCGATATTTTTATTACCCTTCATCCACAAAAAAAACAGAGACAAATTTAGGATTAATGTGTATGCCAAAACACAAATATGTGAAATGCTCATTAATGTTCTCTTTGAACATTAAAAGTCCGAGAAAAGTGTTTCATGTCAGAGTTCAGTTCAATACAGGAGTTGAGTCATTGGCCGGGAAACGTATTCCCCTCGGAGAGTTCGTAGTTCAGGACAGATTAACTCGACCTTCGCATCCAATTCTTTTCAGGCATGAAATTCAATTCTCTCACAAATGTATCGCAACAGTCACGGGGTTTATCCTAGATGCATCGACTAATTCATTTTAACAAAGTATCACTTTTTCCCCCCCCAAATGGTCTGTATTTCGACAGTCCTTAAAATCACCTTAAAATTCTGCATTTATTGCGGCAAAAACACTTACTTAAATCCAACGTTAAGGTGGTTGGGTTGAATCTGGGTTTGAACCTGATCCATTGTTCTCTTCATCTGTTTTGTCCTACTGCGTTTTACTACTACTGCTGTATTTTACATTTCAGTCATTTAGCAGAATGCAATAATAAAATAACAAAAGATCTATTGAAATTTGAGCAAAGGTTTTTGGGTTATAATGAATTTACATAATGATGAAGCTACGCAAATCTCCCATTACTGGGCTTACATCAGTTATTTAAATTGGCACATGTTAATTAGTAGCCTATATTAATTGTAATGGGGTACGTAAGCAAAATAGTTTTTAAAAACTTGGTTAGTGAAGGCTTTTACACTATATATTTATTTAAAATACAATATAACACCAATTAATTCTCAGGAAAGCAAAACAGAAAGCAGTAAGGCCTCAGCCTTCATTAACAAAGAGTTAGTTACATTTTGTTATAAAAGGCAACTTTTAAACTTAAATAATAGCTGGCCAATATTGCAGATCTGTGAGGAGAATAAAACAGCATTAAATGTATAGTAACAATTGTTATGACCTATTTTTTCATCTTCCGGTGCTTGAAATTATAATTATCATCATCATCATCATCATCTTTATTGTTATTATTATTATTCCAAAATTACAAAGATAATTGCCAAAATAACAAAGGTTAAAGAAATGTATTTTTCTTTAGGCAATTAGAGAGAAATAGCGTTGATGGGGGTTTGAATAGGCTTTTGCTTATGTAGACACATTGACGGTGTAAAAAAACCCAAACTAAGGACATCAGAGGTTTTGTCACATTTTTCCTCGTCTGTATGACGCAATCTTCTTTTACGCGGAGAAAACAATCACATCCTGCTACGCAGTGTCTTTCACAGCCCGCTTTACCACCCCAACATATTCTGTATAAATTTTTTAAAGGGTAAATTAAATAACAACCATTTTGGAGATAATATAAACAAGGCATCCTCATTTAGATCAGTATATACATCAGTTCATTTCTGAGATTAAATGTTTTGCACAAAGCGCAATGATATTTACAACAAAATACAACATAGCCTTCGTGGTAGGCAGGATCTCCCGTTCACCAAATGTACAACCATATAAATCTTCTGTCTTTCTGTGCGGATAAGTGAACACCTTTCATGCAAGTAGATTATCAACCAATCAATCAGTCACATCTTATTTGTTATAGCGCATTTTTACAAACAGAATTTGTCACAAAGCGGTTAACATGTGGTATTTTCCAGCGGGAATCGAAAAACCAGAAAATCCAGTGCCGATGTGGGAAAACTGGAAACATTTTCCCTGACCCCAGAGGCAGTCGGGAGAACTCCAGGAAAATGACATAACGAATACAACGTCCTTGACCGTTTTAAAAGAAAATCTTTAAAAAAACAAAAAACATTAATCATCATCAATAAATTAATAAGCGCATGGATTTATTTTAATAACCCACAGTTTTGAGCAATATCATACAATTAACGTCATTTGATTCATTTACTAAACAAGAACAAATAATAAATACATCTCCCATTCTTTCCTATAAATGATAAGCCAGTTACTATTTAGTTTAAACTCTGACTTCAGTCATGTCTGTTGCATTTTATGTGCGGTTACATATATTACGCTTTATATTTAATTACAGACAAATTACTGGCATAGTTATCTAACTCCTTGCTGAATATTTACTGGAAAGGTCGACAGAGGGACCCTTAAATGTACGCCTTTAATCATGGAATCATTTCTGCTGTGTTAGAATAAACCAAAATTGTCAAATTTTATTGCCCTACACTAAATTGACAGTTTTCATAAACATGTAAACATGGACTTGAAATAAAGTTATGTTTGGCTGCCTCTAGCATTAATGCCCTGCTTTTAAAATTATATTTGGCCAGTACCATTGAAAAGATGGTCAAAAATTGGTTAAATTTACAAATATAGGGATGGAGACAATTCCAGGGTTTGCATTGGAAGGGCAGGAAAACATGTTCACCTGGGGCAACCGTATACAGACCTTGCACAGAACATCTCGGAACGTACTCAGGAGAACATCACAGAACCTACTCAGCGGAACATCTCTGAGCGTATTCAGCAGAACATCACAGAACGTACTCAGTGGAACATCTCGGAACATACTCAGCCGAACATCTCGGAATGTATTTAGCAGAACATCTCGGAACATATTCAGCAGAACATCTCGGAATGTATTCAGCAGAACATCTCGGAATGTATTCAGCAGAACATCACAACATACTCAGCGGAACATCTCTGAACGTACTCCGCAGAACATCTCTGAACGTACTCAGCAGAACATCGCTGAAGGTTCTCAGCAGAACATCTCTGAACGTAATCAGCGGAACATCTCTGAACGTATTCAGCAGAACATCACCGAACGTACTCTGAAGAACATCTGTGAGTGTACTCACCAGAACATCACAGAATAGACTCCGCAGAAGATCTCTGAACGTATTCAGCAGAACATCACCGAACGTACTCTGCAGAACATCTCGGAACATATTCAGCAGAACATCACAGAACGTACTCAGCAGAACATCTCTGATCATACTCAGGGTTAACCTTTTAAAACAGTATCATGCTTGACTTTTTCACTTTTTGTATCCCTTACATTATGGCCCAGAGTTTTGACTTTCGTATATTTTGTTACTTAGCCCATTCAGAAAGTATCCTGTGCTTCCAGGCATCCAACTGTGGTGAAGGCCAGGCCTCCGGTTTCATCTGCTGAGGTTGGATGTCTAAGTTTGTTACATACCGCCACCGAGGGTTGAAATGAAACCCTACTGTAAAATTTACTAAAATTATTAAACATTATGTTATTACGGTAAATTCAAATGAATAGTAAAAAATAAAAAATAAACATCTGCAGCACTACATTTATTATTATTATTATTATTATTTAACGTTGCCACTGTGTTTGTGTGTTTGTTTAGAGAACCTGATAACTGTCTTGAATCACAATCTAGAAATAAAAGGCTGGTGTCCCATTGTTCAAGTTCTGGTTCAAACTCATCCTCTGGGAGAATACCAAAACTCATCAAGCTGATTGACTCCAAGCGCAGGGTATATGACCCTCTCGCAGGCCACACAAGCTGTACTGTCCTGTCACAACTATCTGTACTCAGACAGATGTAGATTGCAGTGGCTTGTGAATAAGGATGATCTACAGTATTTATATGATAGGTTTTCTTATTAAGCAAATTCAATTATTCAATGTGCTTTTGACCTGGATGAACTGTAGATGAAAATGCACTCAAATTGTCACAAAATGACAGACGGATAAATTTACGTACACATTTTAAAAATGGGCTTAATGTATTTTTTTAATGAAAAAAAAGAAAACAATGTTTGTGCAAAGAAGCCGTTTCTTTTTCAAAATATTACTCATTCTTCTTATTATTATTAATATTATTGTTATATAATAATTATATAACAACTTTTTTCTCTGTAAACACACATGCTCACAGAAACTCTCAATGAATACATGAATAGTGGCATGTTTGAATTGTGGGGTTTGATAAATATGATTAATTTCAGTACGCCTATTTTTCTGTATGTAAATTAAGCTGATCACTTCCACTTCCGTTTTTCACTGATAGCGAATCGTATGATTTTTTTCTTTTAGTCTCGCAGGTTTGCTGCGTTGGTGGAACACGTTCTACGCGTTGCACCACTGTCGTCGGAGCTGTCTTTGTCAACCCTTCAGTGTGTATACTCTGGCTCAAAGGCTTTCACAATGCAATAAATCAAGGGCGTATTTACTGCCATCCTCATTGACCACGACACCTCAAAATTGCGGTATTAGAATTCACGACCTTGTACCCTGCTAGCCAGATATGCTTTTCATTTTCATGTTCAATAATATGTTAAATGAATTTTTAAAACATACATTTACTTTACAATACTTTGAGGTATTCGATTTCAACTGTATGTTTAAAACCATACTTCAATAACCCTCACAAAATATCGTTAATCTCGTCACTAGCAGCGTCAATAAAACGCAATTGCTCAAATCACGGATCAACTATATCCCTTTACCCCAAAAACGTCCACTTCAGACGATATTAAACGGTAACGAACCGGAAACCCATTACTATCCGGGTTTTTTTTTTTCCAGTTCTCAATTTTTATTACTTTAGTTAGGCAATTCCACAAAAAGTTTGTTGTTAGTTCGTTGTTTGATGATTTATCCGATCAAGCTTTCAAAATCAGTAGATGGTTTCTATAACTGAGATTGCGTTATACACAGATATATATTTCCTCGCGCTCTATACCAACAGTTGATAGGTACGATTTACCTTGTCCCTTCCCTCTGTACCTCTCGTAACTTGAACTATATTTTCAAAACAAAACGGTTAAGGACAGACCCTATCAATATGAGCATCCGCATACCGACAAATTCGGTAAATAAAAATAAACCTTCGCAAACGTTTTAAACAAAACAAAATCGTTGACAACAATAATAATAATATTTCCATTAACAGTATATTACAAATTTATTTAGATTCAATTCAATATACAGTGGACATTACCACAAATTGTATAAAATGAGTATTGAAACAAAGATAAGTAATCTGCTTCAAGGACCGACGTTACTAGAAGACAAATTAACAAATAAATAATATAATGCGTTAATGCATTATATTGATCTGCCATGAGAAAATATATCAAGACTAATAACTGGCTAATCGACTCCTCGAAAGCGTCGTCCAAAAACGAATAAATAAATAACAGGTATCGTGCCTAAATAAAGCGTTTCCTGAGAACAGACAGCGTTTGAAATGTAAACCTGCAAAAATACATATTTGCTGGCAACCTACCTACATCAGGTGACTACGGCAGTAGTAACTTTCAACAGACCTCAGACTGGACAGCATTCGCTTTAAATTTAAAAACTGCGCGGACAAAACAGGCAGCACTTATTATTTTAAATTTTTTCATTTTAAGAGCTCTTTTGTTTTTGGCACATAAGATATTCTGACGCCGATGCAATAGCCTAACGTTTAAAGCTTTCGCCCCTTCTTTGTGAGGAAAGACTGAGCGACACAGAGAGAACCATTGAAGACTACGCAGAAAATTAAATTGCGCTTCGGGAAAAATTCTATTAGGGAATAGTTACTGTCTGCCTGACCAGTGCTTTCCATTAACGTAATTAGTTGTTTGACGAGACTGAAGATAGTCCAGGTATGCAAAGAAGGGACCGTCTGCTATTTTAATTTTGCACTGAGCTTAATGTTGGCTGTTCACGAATTGTTTATTGCCCCCCCAATTAAAAAAATAAAATAATAATAGTGGCATATAGGCTATTTGGGTATTGTTTCAAAAATGTATACATAGGCCTACATTGCTATAAGTAAAAAATCATCATAATTCATAATGTACTACAGCCTTGTCCTACTAATTCTTGTTTTAAAACTCACAAATTAAAAATAAATAAACTCATTTATGGTAAGGTAACCCATCAACGATCCGTTAATTAAACCGCTAAGGAGTGTATTTCTCATTCCTTCCGTGAGGTACACACGTTTCTTAATATTAATAGCGACTGAATTCAAAATTATTTTTGCAACATATTTGCAACAAAAAATTGCTTGAGACTGGCTACTAAATATATTCGCCGTGATAGCTGACTAAGGTTAGGCTATCTATGTAACGGTGGTTTCGGCGCAAATAAAATACGACGTGGACGCAGTCACGAACACAAACTACGCAATGCCTATATGAATGGATACCCAATTATTTTAGGTACTGCCTTTCAAATGATCAAAGCTGACAAATAGATAAGGATAATGACTGCTTCTGACGATTGCTGCAAATTTACCTCCCTTGACAACAATCCATCATAAAACCTCATAACGCTTGGATTCTGCAATAAGAGATATCCTTATTCCAACCAAGACATGCACCTAAGTACATTAAAAGAGGGCCCATAGGCAATGGCCCCATATGAAGGTAAATACGGAGCAGATGACAATACCATCTAAAAGCAAGAGATATGAATACAGTTTTAGATTATTGGTTCCTCTAAACGCCAAGGGGGCGATGTACCAGTCTTCTGAGAACATGGAGGTGGAACTGAGGAGGCTGAACTTTTAATGTTTTGTAGCAACGGATATTTAGTGAGAAAGGAAAGCCAGTCACAACACTGTTGTCTCTGTACGTTTACAATGAAGGACCAAACCAACGTTTCATTGGGGCATGGCACCAGAGTTTCACCAACTTTCTTTCCGTTCGTATAGTAGAATATAACCGTTAATCTACAATCTGCTCCCCGGACACCTTAGGTCTGCGTCTTCTTCCTTACAAAGCCTGGCAACAACCCCAGTGTGGTGAGGTCTGATGAGCAGAAAGCATAAAGGAGGATATTCTTTCATCACGTATTTATATATGGGAAACATGGAATAAAATCTCATCAACTATAGTAATGTAACGTTTATTTTAACAAGAGAGATTATAATCTTAGCCCCAATAACCTAATCTACTCAAAGGGATTGTTTTTTGTACTCGTTTAATTTATTAATCAGATTTTTTGAAAGGTTTATATACCCATCAGGAATCCCGTTACACTGTGAAACAATGGTCCAGCACACAGAGGTCACGCAGAGTTTTGGGGAAAAATCCGCTTGTTAAAATCTCAGACCTGATTGGATATTATCAATTGTGTCATAATTTTACAGACCAACTGTGCATCCAACCTTACCACAATGGGGGCATTTTCATTTTATTTAATGGAGCCCTGACCAGTAAATCTTAACTGTCAGTTCATCCTTTGGTGTTCCAGTTGGGGGCAAAGTAGTCGTTGAATGTAGACACTAGTGCTGCTTTTGAGTAGGATGCTTGACTCGTGGGTTGCTGTGGTGAATCTTGTATTTGCAACATTTAGTTTTGTATATAAATTTGAGGATTTACTTTCGCCCTTTAACCTCAGTCAGCCAATCAGTCAGCTCTCTAAGTCAAATTACATTATTTTAAAAATAAACCGGTTTTTGAAGAAAAAACAAAACAAAACATTTGGCACCCCGGAGAACGTCGGCATTGATTGATTGATTTGCTTTTTTAACAAGGGCCGCCGTCACTTGCTTTTAGGGCTCAAACTGAATCACAAACAGCATTGCACTGAAGACGTGAACACATTCCCAGGCCGCTTCAGTGAGCTCTGAGCAGCAGAGTGTCCTCAGAGACAGATGCAGAGAAGCCGTCAGGCTCGCACCCGTTGCAGATGTGTGTGTGTGTGTGTGTGTGTTGAACCACTGCAACACTTTGAGCATTAGTTAAACTGTCTCTAGGGTTTCACAAACCAAGCTGAGCTGTAGACAGGCAATATTACACACCATCGGGGAAGAACGGATCGGTTAACGAATTAGGAATCAATCAGGAAGGTGAAGAGGAGTAGATATCACTAAAGATATCTCTTCATTTTAAAGATGGTGCCCCTGGAGTACAACCGAATGGAAAATATTTACACTTATACATAAAAAATTCATTTGGGGATTTTACGTTGCTTGCATTTAACGAGTACGTTCCATGTTCTGACATGCTGGGCCTGCATAGGGAAGATTCAGCGTGTTATTAAAGCGGGAATTATATGTCTAATAAAACCTCCTCTGCATTTTAATGCTGTCGCAAGATGGGTCAATAGCAGTGAAAAAGATACCATCAATTAAACATTTAAGTTATGCAAGAAAACTAAGTTGCATGGACCCAAAAAGAGACACACACACACACACACACACACACACACACACACACACACACACACACACACACACACACACACACACACACACACTGAAGTGACCACTTCCAAGTGTGCGAAGGAAAGGGCTTTAAAAGCCGATTGCGTTTTAATAAAGTTTATTATCGAGAGGGAGATAATCCTCCCGGTAATCCCTCACAGCCTAAAGGAAAGATGGATTACTCACTTGCTATAATCCCAATTGAAATAGTTAGAATTTAGTCAGAGCTACAGACCAGATGGCCCCCATTCCTTTTCCTGCGCCACAATCTTCCCAAAATAAACAAATAGACCAAAATTATACACCATAGCTTTATTATAAAAACAATACTGGCATGGGAAAGACCTTGAGGATTCAGGTGTGGTACATATGATATTTCTTAATAAATCAGGTATAGCAATTTCGCATGGGACATCACCTTTGTGTTGAGATGACAAGGTAGATCAATTACAAATAAGTGTGGAAGGTAGACAAAACCATAATTACGGATTACTGAGTTCATTTGTAATTGTCTCTGCTAACAAAAATATCAGACCCTGAAAAATACATACGTCATATTCTCTTGCACAAATACCTCACAAACCAAACTACAATTTCCTGGATTTCCATAACCCCTTTTCCCAACAGAAATTTCTCATCAGGAGTATTCCAAGACAGAGTCATGACAGAGAGACAAATATTTCCGATCTCAAGTACCAAATTTTCTATTGGATGTTCTAAAGCCTGCATGAAAAAGTGTTCTTTTGATTGTGTAAAGCAGCGTATGTGTCTGCTGTGGCACATCAACATCCAGGGAACCGCTGGTTTTGTTGTGAGATCGCGAACCTGGAGAACCCGGGAGAATGAAAAATCTCAGTCAGAGCGTTGGATTTGGCTGTGAGTGCTTTACGCCCACAAACGACATTCCTTCTTTTATTTAGCATTACAGATCTGTCCCTTCCCTGTAGCTAGTGCTGTTTTCACAATCTCTAGTGCTGTTTGTTTGTGACTTTTTCCAACAAGCAGCACTGACAACTGTTAGTGCTGGCATGACAACTGGCGTACAGACGCGCGAGTGAACAAACCCCACCCTGACCGCCGAGGAAGGACCGCCTCCTCTCTTTAGGAGAAACGGCCCTCAGTCTGTAAACATGCAAACGCACCACGTTGTTGCTGCTGTACTGGGGCTCTGTTCCTGGTCCCATTGTGCCAGTTAAATTAATTGTCGAGCAGCTTTACAAATAGGCCCATCTGCACGCTCCGCCGCACCCGAAAGGGAGGATTTACTAAACAGGCACACTCTTTCTTTCTCCCAGGGGAGGGGAGAGACAGAAATTAAAATCCGAAGCGACTGAGGTGACTGAGAGGGTTGGGCTGAATACTGCTACTCACCGGCACGTGCTGACAGCTTTCGATCTGTGCCGGTCCCCGCCCCGCTCCCGCAAATTCCCTCCCTCGAACCTTATCGCTGGCCACATCGCAGCGCCGACCACTCAGGAGAAAGGATGACAATGCCGGGGCTGGCGTGTGCCACCTGCTGCCACAGGCATCATGGGAATTCTGTAGCTACCCTGACTCAAATGTCTGCCATCTCTATTGTCAAGCGGAAAAGATGACTGTCTAAGGGAGCAAATGGAGGAGTGTCTGGGGGGGGGGGGCATGGTGTTAATGATCCAAGCTATCCTAGACAACTCTGAATCAAATGTTTTCCCCCAACCCACTGCTCAGTGTTCACACATAGCGTGCATGTTTCTTTCATCCGACCCCTTGCAATGTAAATCCCAGCCTTGCTTCAGAACCACACGAGAGTCACTATTAGAACAAATGCGATTATTAATCGAATCACAATACAAATGTCTAATTGAATACGCTTTAAAGCTGTTTGCAAGCATGCCTGTTCTCAAATGACACTTATAAATGACAGAAAAATACAAGGAAACAGATTCATTAGCATGCAGCTAATGAGTAAAAATTTCAGCTATTCCTTTTTCCGACAACATACATACATATGGCATTTGATTCTTCACATGTATAGACCTGTGAAGCAATGAAGATTGAGCTAAATGTTACACTGAGGCTCCACCCCTGTTTAGCGTATTCGCCTGACATCTAAGACACATAAAGCCGTGCCTCTGAAGGTCCTTTCCTCCGATTCCCAACGCCGATTTTTCACTTTTGATTGAAGGCAGAGAGGCGATGGCCCGCAGTCATACCGTGACTGCGGAAGTTTCGAGGTTGCTAAAAAAAAAAACAGTCGTTGTGATCAACAGCGCTTCGAAATCAGTCAATTTTAAGGAGCTGCTGTATATGTACTAAGCTCTCTTTGGCTCATTTAGTTCATTCCCCTCTTCCTGGAGTCAATGATTCATTGATTGCTTTGCTGAGAGCCACTTAGTGACCACTCCAATTAGCATGCATGCTTGTGGCCGAGGGGAAGTGGCTGACACATGACGGTAGGACTGCAGCAGCTGTACAAATCAAGCTCGACTGAAACGTTGGAGACCTCTGGCCATCGTGCTGTATTTTTTTAGGCACAAAACTGACGTTTAAATGAGAGGCGTCATGCTCAGGAAGATTTCCCCCCATCCCCCCTGCTGACTCTTCCTGTGTCCCCTGCGGAAAGCAGAAGAGGAGTTCCCAGGCGCTGCGTCCGACCAGCATGGAGACCCGAATCTCATCGGGGACCTCATAGAGCCCAAGGAAACACAGGAGTGTCCTCCTTTTTATAAATGAAGGTTTGTTAACATAATTAATACGGGTGTAAAATATTCTCGTTTACACAGTTTACAGTAAGTAACTGTGCCCCGTTGGTTGTCACAATGGTATCCGTACAGGAACCCACGCTTTTGCACATTCGGAATTACAACATAGGTTATTTAGTATGAACTAATTCACAGTTGCGTATGCAGATCGAAATCGCTTGCGTGAAGACCAGCTTATCCAATAAGAAGTGATCTGTGCCTTGATGGGAATTATGACACAAATGGAGCCCTGGACCTAGAGGGTGCTGACACAAGATCAAACACGTAAATTAGGCAAATGAGGACGAGGCCCAAACAGGGGGGTGCTGACTCCTTGACCGTGCACGGGCCTCAGTGTCCTCATTGACTCTACCCACATACCACGGAAAGTCCAGCATCCTTTTTTTTCAGACGGGATAGCAGAGCCCTGTCCACCCCCCCCCCCCCCCGGGCCATCTGTTCAGCGCTGTGCTGGTGGGCTCCCGGTCCCATTCATCACTCTCTAACAGGATCTCCATCAAGCCCGGTCCGGTTCAAAAGGGGTTCCTGAAGCTTTAGTTAACCCCTAAACACTGCTCAGTTTTGATTTGTTTCCTTAATCTGGGCGCTTAAAAGACAAATGAAAGTGTTGGGAATTTCCAAACAGAAAAACTCAATCCGGCATGATAAGTTGAAGCAACAAAGGGACACAAAGGAGTCCTCCTGCTACCACAGATGACAACTGGATTAGCTGCGGCACAGGTCTGAGGGCATACGGCTAACCAGAAACGATCAATGCATACTTCAATCAGAGACAAAAGGAAATGGGTTTTCTGTCTGCAGATTATGCAACAGCCCCTCCCCCATTTCCATTAGTTCCTTCTTGGAGTGATTGTAGTTGCAACAACAGCCAGACTACCAGTGAGGAGAACAAGGTACAGCCATACATTGTGGAGTTATGCCTCCAATAGCCAGAGGCTCCAGGGGTAGAGTTTAGTGACGGTGAGCCAGACCGGCTTGAGGGAGCTGACGCAGGGCTAAGGTGTCCCATCCTGCCAGATAAGCGATGATTTAATATCTGTTAAACAGTGTGGCGCGAGTGGGCTGTAACTGCTTCAGAAAACGTGACCTGAAAACTACTTACCTGTCCAAGAAACAACACACAGTGTCACTACCCAGGGCTCTGGTCCAGGGCCACGGTTGGACACCTGTGAACGAGACCAAACGGGACAGATGATCGGTGTGTGGGCATGATTTACCTTCAGAGGGTGCTGGAGTTTGGGAGAACTCTGGGTTCGGAAAGGTTACGCGAGAGAAAAATAGACATGAACCTATACTGTTGTGATAGTTGCACACCTATACAGGTTTTTTGCATTAATTCGCTTGCAATCTTATCTCAATCTCAATCCAATGCCCAGAACCTTTATTGGTGGAACCTTCCACATTGCTAATGCCATTGTTCTTTTCCTGTTTTTGCCAGCGAGATTCCTGCGGCCTTGCTCCAGTACGAAGGTGCTCACCAAGCACCTGCTCCCATCCGTCACCACAGCCTTCTCCTGCAGGACAGCCACAACCTGCTTCATTCCGGCAACGCCAAATCTCAATTTTGATTAGCATCAGCACTTGAGAAACCGCAGCCTCCTCTGATGGATGGTCAAAGGAAGATGCATCTGCCTGGCTGTCAGGGAGTCCTCTTTAGTCCTCCCCCACCCCACCTCAGGGACCTGTATACATGTCACAGTGTGTGCGCTAGGTACGTATTTGTGTCAGCATATACACACACATGCCGCTCCACAAAGCACTGCTGTAGCACCAGAATATATACTGCATTTCTGTAGGTTCGTGGTTAACCAAAACGAGGTTACCGCTATGTCTTTCTCTCTACCACACTCAAACAGAAAGCTGTCACAAAAAAGTAAATATGATGGTTGTGGCACGCCAGGACGTGCCCGGTCCGGAGGTGTCCAGAGACAGGGACACAGGGGGGTTATACCTTTAAATTGGCATTCATAGCAAACTTAAACAATTTAAACAACTGCAAACAAAATACATACTATACACTACTACTCAAAAAACAACTGAAATTAAACATCTCAGAAAAACTTTGAACCTTAAATAAACAAACGTACCAATCTGCCGAAAACTCGTCTCACTCTGTTTTAGTCTTTAATTGTGTGTGGTCACCATCACTCCAACCAAGTCCATAACGAGGTCCTTAAGTTGGCCGTGGCCCCCCGCCACGGTTCGGCTGTCAATCTTGCCTGCCCTGGGCATGTCGCCAGGGCTTGAGGCCTGTCTAAAGGCTGCGTGCCACATGAGCCTGAACTTTTTTCAAAACGTACGATTAAAATACACTTTGTCATGAGGAATAACAACACAAATATTTCATGCCACTGAAGTGACTGGACTAAAACAAAGTGTAGCACATTGATGAATGCCCCCTTCTGAAGCTTACGTAGACTGCAAGAGAATGTGTGTGAAGAAAAGCAGGACAACAAAGCAGTGGTCTCCTTTCATTCGCCTGCATTATACTGCCGCCACTCTCTTAGTCTCGAGTACTGCAGGGAGTGTAAGATATTGACGGAACAAATTTGAGTTAACTGGGGTGTGTGTGTGTGTGTGTGTGTGGGGGGGGGGGTTAGGGGCTGTTACTGGTCTCTGGTGATAGGCAAACTGTTACTGGTCTCTGGTGATTGGCAAACTGTTACTGATCTCTGGTAATAGGCAAACTGTTACTGGTCTCTGGTGATAGGCAAACTGTTACTGGTCTCTGGTGATCGGCGCATAGTGGTGGAAGGGGCTGGGGAAAATAGCGGTTCTGGCCTTACTGGTTCAGCTTCTAACCTCTGCAATGAAGCCAGCACTCTCACTGTCCCTGTCACTGTACTTAGTCAAACAACAGCACGCTCAGCGTGTGGGGCAGGATTGCTGCATGTGCGTGCGTGCGCGTGTGTGTGCATGCGTGCGTGTGTGGGTGCGGGGGGGCTGTCGAAGCACTAGGAGGAAGTGCATGGCCAAGTGGCACTCACACTTGACTGGGGACCCATTCATGTGCCTGGTCCCCAGAGGACACGGGCCCACACATCACACATCTGAGTGAGGGGCAAGGGCATCCCGCGCTCACCTGGGAGATCGGCGTGTGACAGATCTGGGACTAGCGGGATCAATCATCCATTCAGCTCAGAGAGGCCGCCATCTGTCACGGCACCATTCTGGGGCGCCTGGCAGGTGAGCTGAAGAATAAGGGCCACTATTGTTTTCACGCAACAGATTAAAAAACCCTCTCCATTCTGGATGCCAGAGAGGAGTGGGACAAATAAACAAATCAGCTATAAATCATTTTCCGTCACATTTGTCAAGCGAAACCCTACTTTTGCATGCCAAGTTATTAAAATGAACAAAACCAAGTTATAAAAAAAAGTTACCTGATTTATTCATTAGATTAGGAAACCTAAGAATGCATTGCATTTTGAATAATTACTTGGATGATAATTACGTATACCATAAAAAAGGCCAGATGTTTCTGGTCAATCTATAAATTGAAATATATCAGTTACAGTTCTGAACTGAAGCTCACATCGTACTGAAGAATTAACAGACAAAGAAGCAGAGTAAAGTGCAACACCAGGTTAATTCATTCAAAAGTATGTTTTACAAAGTGAACCGGCAAAACCCCAATCATTGCTGGGAGACTTGCTGGTGCATGCAGTTAAGCTGTATAATCACAGCACACTGAATTAAATAGCCAATAGCATCTCTGCCGATGACTTTTAGAACACTGATTGGATTTGCAAACAATGGAGCCTGGTGGCTACAGACTCAGAGACCAGCCAGTCTATCGGGCAGGCTTAAACAAAACTGCTCGCTGGAAAAATCATGGGATGGGAGGGAGAAATTTTTATTAAATGAAAACCCTTTTAAACCCACCAAGATTGTGTTTTTTAGGGTTTTAAAGAACGTTTACATCCACCTCCAAACATGTCAGTGTTTCCAAAGAATTTTAGAGCATTAATGTTATTTTTATTTTTTAAAGGACAAAAATTGCCTTCTTGGGATAGGACATCCATTTACTTTAACTGTGGTCCAGATGACGACGGGGCACCCCTGTGAGAACTTGTGGTCAAGATCTTTCCATACAACCCTACAGGGGCATTCAGTCTAACCAAGTTGACCATCACTCTTAAATTTGACCAAAGAAATCAAGCAGGAGATTGCTCTAGCACAGTGAATCATGTGGTCATGGCAACAGATTAAACTGAGGCATGAAAGGATGAGGGCGAATCACACGGCCTGGTTGGGCAGATCGTCCAGCTGGGAGACTGAAGTGCTGTCCAAAACCCTCCCGTGTTTTGAGACAGCACTTGTTTTTGAGAGCCCTGAAGAGTCCAATCTCCCAGGCAGAAGCCCAACAAGCCCTTTTCCGTAGCCAGGTCTAACTTGTTCCCCTGTGGGTGGAATGAGGTCCCTGGTGAGCACACCACACTGTCCAAAAGTCGGCGATAAACAGCGGCAGTGTAGGACGGTTCTAAGGAGACGCCGTCGCTAAAAGGGACCAGGTCAGGGGAGCAGAGAAGTAACGGGGGAAAGGTGAGCGGTAGCAACAGAATAAAGACGCCACCGTTTTCCACACAACTGGCAGTTGGAAAAAAATTAGCCAATCACAGATGGACAAAAAAAATCATCAAAGTTTGAAGATGTGCTTTATAGCATGTTTTGTGCTCAAACATGAGGTATCAAAGCCCCCAAAGAAGGACTTGTGTCTGTGAGCGCATGTATGTCTGTTCACTTGACTGAGATCAACTAATCCCCTGTAGGTAAAAGCCAGGTTTTTTTTCTCATTTTCTGCCCCAGTAGGTCCTGGGCTTTTCCTTAATGAAATTCCCTGGCATAAATAAATGAAAGATTAAATAAAACATGCAATTAAAATATTGTCATTATTTCGAGTAGATGATCATTTGGTTAATGTAAGAGCTGAAACCGGTGAGAGGGAATGTGAGCGTCCACATCGGCATCGCAGGCTGTCCGTCAGCCGCCCGTATGGAAGCCCCTGACGAGACGGCACGCGGAGGCAACCCTCGCTGTAATGTCTTCCAGCAGCTCCGCTGACATCTGCCCAGTGCTGAAGCTAAAACGAAACATGACAAGAGGGCGAAGGGCACACGACCAAGTACAAAGGCAATGGAACACATGACACGCAGCATAACCTATCTATGTGGTATACTAACTTGGTGAAGTAAGAGGGCAAAATAATATGAACGTGCTTCATATGATTAATCTGCGGTGATCAACTTCTCCGCCATGAATCACCGGTACCGATTTTCAAATCAACACGGAGGAATGTCGCTTTGTAAATTACGTCGGGAGTAAAAGTCCAACGTTTTCGTGGCCGTAAATCTAAATAGCTAGATTTAGGCGAGCGTGTGACGAATCTTTCGACTCCATTCACTCATTCACATAGCCAAAACCTTTTAGGCTAAAAATGACGCGTTTCGTAAACTGGCAAACATATATGAATATTCATGAGTATATGAAAAGGGGATTAGGAATGGGCAGTGTATTTAAATAATTTCGGCGTTCGATTGCAATTGAAAGATTGTGTAAATGCGTTTTCATTCGAGACATAATAGGTTATGATGAGTTTGTAGTAATTTTCTACTAATATAAATAAATAAATAAATAAACCATTTTTAGACTATCATTCATTGAATAAATGTGCTAGCCTGGATAACAATGCGAGTATATAAACTCTATATATGAAATAGGAATGTACAAATACTATGACTTTTTTGTGTCTGGTGGCAATCTCTTTCGAACTAAGAAACTAAAAGTTTAGTTTGCTAAGTTTTCTTTTTGGCACCAAAAACAAAACCAAATCACTGACAATGTACGTAAACTATATTTCTTCGGCCATTACGACGTCACTTTCCATAAGGAGCAGACCACTAATTGAGAACAGTATAACCCTAGACATCAATTAACAACTTACATATCAACCACTACATAAGCACTACATTTGGTGAAGAATTTAGTGAATAGATGAAAAGTCAACAATGTTAATAATTTCACGCGTGTTTGTTGTTCATGTATAACGCCAGGTAAATGCATGTATTTGCTGTAGGAAGTAATGAGGTATAGAGAGAGAGAGAGGTTTCCGAGCCATCCGAAAGAGCATGGTGTTGCCAGTGTCACTGTTCCAGCTGGAGAGAGGCCTAAGTAAGTATTGACTGGACCGGCCGCTCTGGACAGACCTCACCAACTTCTGCAGCTCGAGAAGTCGTCTGCCTCGTGCTCTCAGTCTCTTTACACGAGGAGCAGCCTCGCGACTCACGAAGAGAATACAACAACGGCCTACACTTCTGAAAACGAATGAGAACTGGGACATACAATGCTTCGACAAATATGTGACAAGTTTGCCACCTAGTGGTAGCGTAACCCAAACTTCAAATGTTAATCAGCACCCTGAAGCACACCGTTTCCAGAGAACCAAATCAATGCCAATACATTAAAAATAAGTTTGTATTATGTGTATGTAAAAGAAAAGGATTACTTTTAGCCCCACAGACGTCAGATAATCATCCACTACAAATAAAATGCTGCTCCCTTGCCGAGACCAAAACGCCGTACACTGTACCACGATGCCATTACTGCAACGAGAAATACTGTTCACGATGCTGGTTCAGGTTTGAGCTTCCCAGCAACCACACTAACCGGAAAACGGAATATTGAATTTATCTGAAACAGGCAAAACTAAACAAGATTAATAATTCAGCCGGATGGAAAGTCATGTTACAGCCTTGTTCTGGGAGCAAAGTTTGAAACTGTGATAGGGAAGCTATGTCTATGTTTATGAATTGAATTGAACCAGTAAATATCCACATTTAAAATTTGTGCGCGCAATACAAATATCTCTGGATTCTTTTTCAACATTTAATTTATTTATGCTGATTTTCACTTACATGCTCATATAAGCCACCAGAGCTCACATCTAGTTAAACAGTTATGTTATGTTTGTTTTTAGTTGTTTTTTTTTGGTCTGTTAAATGTGACTACAAGCAAGTCTATGGAATGAAAATTTAATGGACATGATTAACCTGCGAACACGGTAGTGTCCAAATTTGTTTATTGCTCAGTGAACACAGGAAGTCTTGCCTGCGCTCTACTGAAATTTTCATTATCGTATTTTACCTAATCTAATCTAATTTAAATATGCGGTCTGCATCTGTTCACATGCCGTCTGCAACAAAATCTGTAACATAGTAAAGTTTGATACCAAATTTAGCTTTTATAAACAAATTGCCTTTTCGAAGACTGTCAGTATCCTTTATTAGTACAAAATCCTGGTAAATAAATAAATCCAAAACAACACGTGAGTCATCATTGTGTTGAAGAGACTAAACTTTTCATTGTGGGTCCAAGAGATTGCATAGTACATACAGGAAATTGTTTACTCTGAATTGCGTCCATATCGATATTTTACTTAATTAAATGATAAAGCATCATGTAATTATTTACTTCACAAATGCACAGGCATACTATTAAAGCGATAAATGATACGACGAGGCGTATATTTTTCTCCAGCAGAGGGAGCTTAGTGCCCACCAATGGCTCTTCGTTGAAGGTAGAGAGTTAGGAAGATCCTGATTGGATCGCCTGCCCCAATGGCTCCCGTGGGATTGTGTACGACGCATTGCACCTTTAAAGAGCAATATATTAGCAGATTGCCTGTTGTTTTAAGTTGTTTTTTTTTTAAGAGTGGCCTATATCTGTCATTTATTTGCGCGCACGCACGGACGCACATACACGCACACACACACACACAACTTTACACTCTATAAACTAATTTACCGTGAGGCCAACGTTTTAAAACCTGAAATTTATACCAAGAGCAGCAAATAGGTATTGAGTGAATTGCATTGATGTTCAGAGTACATTTTTTCAGCCTTTTATCTGTTGAGAACTGGCTTTTCATGTAATCACTTGAAGTCAGATCCCAGAGAAATATACACTGTTTGTGAAAACCAACACAACAAAATTTAACAAAGTTCTGTTATGTTTAATATAAGTGATAAGGCAATAAGACATTCATAATAAAGATAACGAGGACTGGAAAGAGATCGTCGTACCATCATTTCATGGCCACCAATGTGCGCCTTCTGTGTTTCTCTCTGTGAAGGACACTTAAGTGTTTACTCTCCCGGGTTTAAAATAGCGCCAGACGCTCACCGTTTCTTGGCATACTCATGCAAGCGCCACAATACCTTTCAGTTTGAGTCCGGAGAGTGTCCATGGAAACAGACTGTGCTCAGAAGGGCAGATTTCTGAAACGTAGGATGGCAAATTTTCTCCAAAGTACCACTGAACCCAACACGTCCTCAGAGAAAATTAGAGACTTGCGCATACCTCATTACGATAGCCGTCGGGAGAATTCGATAGCCGTCGGGAGAATTCATTTCAGGATAGGCATGCACTGTCAATTTGTGTTTGGCGTATATTTTTTTCTCCC
>JAOVYW010067291.1:0-11088 GCA_025775045.1 Hiodon tergisus
CAATGACAGGCTGAATGTGGGATTATCCATGCAGCACATCTGCCTGGGCCACCCTCTGCCCATCATAGAATCATGTGATTCTCCAATGGTAGCATGGGCACAGAACACTATGTCCCCCGACTGTTTTTGGCTATGAATGAAATATTTTCTTTCTGCTTTCCACATCCACGCCGTGAGACTGGCAACGTCCGTCTTCAATGACTTGCATAGTTGATGAGAACAAACTGTGCGACAGAAAGTTTGTTTCGAACTGCAAGCGGGGCAGAGAAGAACGTGTCTCAATGAGAACGATTGGATGATTGATGAGTCAGTTTGAAATGGGACATTAAGGATTTTTCCATAGGAAGCTACCAGCTGACGGCTTTGCATCAAATCAAAAGATCAATCTCAAAAAGCCCTTCCATTGCCTGGCAACCCTTTCAATAGACACCTTGCGGTTGTCAGTTTTACCGCAAAGTTTTCACTAAAAAGGATCGGTACTACACACAATAAAAGATATTATTCAGAGAGATTTCACCAGAAAGGGCACAGGTTAGAGGAATGTATCTCAATGAGGTATTGTCAGCCACAAAAAAAAAAAAAATTCAAAAATAAAAGTCATACTGAACAATAATTACAACCTGGTTTTATACTGCCAGCCCTGGTCAGAAGACATTGGATTGCACTTAACTGAATCAACTCTTTTGTACGCCAACAAAGAATGTCATAGCCTTTGTCTTCCTTCCTTTTATGACCAATATATATATAGTCTCTTTGCCAAAAACATTTAATTTGTATAATTTTTTCTTTTTATTTAAACACGTAAAAGACGGACGGCCTGAGCACATTTAATTCACAGGCAGCCTAGTTGTGTCAGACAGAAATAGGTCACACGTCGCAGTTCACTCTAAGCAGAAATCTTCTCTGGCTGCTGGACTGGAGCCAAGATCCAGACCACAAAAGCAGGGCCTCGCAACAGATTTAGCCTTACAAACCCCAGAAAAGCACACTATCACAACATAATGAGAAGCACAGATATTACCCTTGGCAAAAGGCAAAAAATAAGAGCATGAAAATAGCATGAAAATATCTTTTTATTAAATTAATTCTCCCTGCTCGGGAGTGGCCAGACACGGGGACATGGGTGACTTTGTTACGCCATTTCTTTTAACGAACGTATCAGAAAAATAATAAGTCAAACAAAAGCGCTCTCTCAGGGAAGACGCACATAAACCAGCGTTTCAAACTATTAGACAAGTGCGACTGCAAACAAAGCACACTTTTCAGTCTAACGCCTTCTCTCTAGCCAGCTCTGCTGGTACTCTTCAAGTCTCTTAATTGCAACATGTACATGAGTGTGGTTCAATCAACACAACTACACTCAGGTGTGCAATGAGGTCCTGGCTGGGGGTAGAGTCTAGGCCGACCTGGGCGTTTCCCAGGCCTGAGGGTGGCCTCCTGGCTGTGTACCACAGTTACTTTGTCTTGACTTGTGTTAAAATTACCCAGCAACAACAGAGTTCCATAGAAACTGCATTTCTATTGAGTGGACTGGCTACTAATAGACATAACAGATATTTAAAGATCCCGACGAAGTTTTCCATAACATCGTACATCACAGTTTCTTAAAGGAATACAGTACATTGTGTCTTTAGTACATTTGCTTTTTATGGGATTTTTAAGGGTTTTATAACATCCCGTTGTCTTGCGGGGCCCAAAATTTTTATATGCCCTGCTAAGAACCCTGGGATTGATGATGACAGAAAGTGGAATATTCTTGTTGCCAGCTGAATTTTACCCTCTTTCACGAAAACGTCAACCATTAACTGTCCTCTAAGGTCTTTCTGTCCCATTACGACCCTACAAGTGAGAGCTTGTTAAGAAGTTGTGCATGCCGTAATGGAATGACTTGCTTACTTAAAGACCAACCTGCACAAAACAGCAGAATGATCTGGAAACAGAAAAAGCTACAAACTTGAAAGAGAAAGCAGTATACATGATTTTTATAATGAAAGAAACTTTACAAGATTTTGACATTGATAATGCAATAGGAAGGTCAGCACGGTTGCAATAAAGAACACTCAGGAAATATCCAGCGTTGAGAAATTGACACGTGGATCTTATTTCTTCACAAAAAATAAATAATAATAATTTTAAGCCCAGAATCAATTCAAGTGATTTAATTTGTATTTTACGTTTTATTTTGATTGTGTGTGTGTGTTGCACAGGTCATATCAGAATTAGTTCAGGTGGAAATGAGTGGAAACTGGATAAAACAGTAAATAACCTCAGGGGTTAGATTATAATGTTTTCTGGAAATAATCAAAATTCAGCACTCCGGGATCACAAAGTTCTTAAAAACCATTTAAGTTCAGTAATTAAAAACAGTTACTTGAGCAATCACCTGTGTTGGGGGGATCACCTTCCAGTACGGATATCGATGAGAGAGCAGACAGTGTATTTTAGCACTTGTTTGTAGTAAAATGACTGCGTGTCCTGGAACAGTGTTGGTCCATGCACTCAGGTCAAAATATAAAGCATGTTTCATTGGTGTGACTAGCCGGTCTCCTTCTTTGCAGCAAATGGTTCAGCCAACGTACACACAACACACCTGCTTATCAACAGCCCTGTCTCCTGGCTCTACCGTGGCAACCCTTGATCTCCAGCTTTGGACTTCATCCATGCTAAATGATTGGCCCCTCCCCAGTTCCTCTTTTAGAGTGATGGATCTGACTGTCAACATACAAAACGGTTTATTACAGCTGTTCATTGTGTGAGACGTTATGGATGACATCGCTGCACTAGAAGTATCCCATCCAGTGCCATGTTCACAGAACATGCCTGACCTATACCAGAGCTATTGAATTTCTCTGCTCTTTCTCTGTCTGGCCTGATTCCAGAATTTTCTTACAAGCGCATAGATTCACCTTGAAAAGTTGAAAGGGGAAAAAAACTAAACGTGTGTCAAAGGTGCAACGGCACACCTGTTACAAAGCATGTCGCACCAGGAGTGTTTAACTCCGTCTCCTTCGACTCCGGAACGGCTCAGTCGGTGAACTAAGCCTTATGAGCTGGATTTCGCAGGTTCTAATCCAGCTCAAGTCATTTACCGACAGCAGCGGCACACAATTGGATAAGTTCCGTCCGAGTTGGGGTGGGCAGAAAATTCTGGCAGGGCTTCTCCCAGCACGCCGCTAACCGACACCTTCATCAATATGCCCGCCAGTGCTTCTACAAGAACCGTGCCACAGAAATGGGAAGGGCTGGCTCCTCACAAGAGCTGAGTCTCTGACAGAACCTCACTGCAGAGCCCTCACAAAGGGCGCTTGTGAAAGGCGCCTGTGGCAGTCCTGCTGCAGAGGCTATAATTACCTCAGTAGGACTGACGCAAAAGCAGCACCGTTACATGCAAGCCTCCCTAAAGAGCGCCTCCAGTCCAGCTAAAAAAAAACAAAAAAAAACCCCTCCTGGTCCCTGACCGCAGCGGGCCATGCTAACGCCTGGCTTTGTGTGAAGTCTGGCCCGTTTGCTCTGTTGCGTAACCTGCTCCCCACGCTGTGTCTTGTTACAATTTGTAAATCGTACCCTCGTCCTTTTACAACCAATACTGTATTACAAGGCCTCCCACACATGCTCAGACATGCATACAACACTCAAGGATACACGGTAACGTTGGCACGCACGCACGCACGCACGCACGCGCAATTACGTATGTACACACACACACACCCCACACACCATGACAATAATGTCTGCACACACACTCACACACGCAGTCGCACACTCAAAGTGCCAGGGCACCACTGGCGCCAAACCTCTAAGTGCCGCCCCCCCCAGTAAAATCATACCAGCAGGCTGTTCCCATTCTGCAAACATTCCACTCAGTGACAGGAGTGTCCAGTACTTTATAGCATGCAGCATTTCACATGGTGACAAAGTTGTTACATGCGGAGAAAACAAACCCCTGAAATTCTGTTTATTAAAATGAACTCAAGACCCATGCTGGAGGCTAGCTAAAACTTAACTGGCAAAGCTCAGCAGAAAGTAGCATTATTACCTTACTTAATTCGTTTAATGATACTGACATACTTGAAGTCTGCAAAAAAATTTAAAGCATAAGCAAACTTTTTGCCCTGGCATGCACAGCGTTAGGGCCCCCCCCAAAATTCGAAAAGGTCAATTACAGCTTTTGCACAATAGAAATAAGTAAATGTTTTACAGATAAAGACCCTGAGCATATTTTCTATCTGTCTGGAATACAACTGTGTTTACCGAACCTTTAATGGTAGGAGACACGCTATCAAAGGATATCCACAAATTGTTTACAAAAATAGAATTTGGACCTGGTTCCACATGCAAGGTCATATAGAAGAAATACACAGGGAAAGTGGTGCAACGACCCAAAGCGATATGTCAAAAGATAATTTCACTATGACGGGCCGTCTGTTTCAGGCTGTTTTAAAAGGAAGGAGAAGGAAAGTATGATTTCAGATTTGGACACTGCCAGATTTGAGTTTGGGATATAGACTGGTTTAGCTTGCATGCTTCACTGGTGTGTACAAACTAAAAGTAGCTCATTTGGCTTCAGTGTTTTTATTCAGTTTTGTGTAAACAATCAGCTTTTCTTAGACTTGCCCGAGGCCCCATCTATACACAGGCCAACCTCTGGCTCCACTGACACCTCTTAAAAATCAAGCAAGAAATACAACCGTGGTAAATGAGCCTCAGTGCTAGGCGTGCACAGTCTGTGCGATGCCTGCAATTAAACCAGAGAAGACCAATAAATACCATACTGCAAGTCCAACACAAGCACATTTTATTGGGACAAATGCAATTTTCAAGTAACAATGATTTATAAAGGCAATTTGCTCCAACTAGTACAAGTAACATTGCTGATCTGCACTATAAACCTGAAACCAACTTCACACCTGGAACATGCCTTTCTACAACTAGCCACAGAATTTAGGAATAAGCAATCACTGTGAAGTAAAATTCTGTATTAGCCCAAGATACCAATATAGTATATATCTGAACCTTCACCCTTGATCCATATGTCAAACTGAGATAATATTTGCATTGAACTGGTGTACCTCAGCAGTGTTTGAAGACTGAGTCTGCCAAGTCAGCTGGTTGTGCGAGAAAAATGCCAAGGTTTTTTTTCACAAGATTACGCTGCATTTTCACCCCCTTTGCAACACCTCTGGCACTAACGTTATTTGTGAAATCCGTCGGATGTTTAACAGGACAAAATATTTCACAAATATACATTTACAAAACCAAATGCTTCTCTCTCCCCTGATAAAAAGGTGCAAAACAATCAACTTAATATGGACGACCAGAGCAGAGTTAGAGTTAACACTAAAGGGCTGGGCCACGTCGTGACACTCACAGTACTACCAAGATCACCGTATCGTTAACCAGTGCCGTAACTCCACTCCATTACAATATTTCCACATCTAAACGTTTAAAAGAAACTGTGTGCGGCAAAGGCCCTGTTACCAAACAAGAACCATCTAACGCTTTGTCAAAATTCCACCCACACATACACAAAGCACCCAGAGATCAAAAGCTGTTTTACTTACGAAAGCGCAGCACTTCCGTACTAAAGAGGTTAAAAACATTTAGTCTGTAAATGTTTCCAACATCAGTACGAAAAGCTGCTTGTCATATTTCCTAAGAAGACTTTAATACAGTGTTCACATGCTACCATCAAGGTGACTTCCTATAATAATTTATAAGGTAACTTCCTTTGTTAAAACAATGTACAACTACAGTTTAAGCCTGGTCCAGGAGAGCTGGACACTGGCAAGTTTAAAAGCTTACATTTCTGATCAGTTATTATATCTCACTGATATCATGTCTGTCATCACAGGTCCTGAGCTCAAGCACATTTTCTGTATTAGGTTTGCCACAATAAAACGCAAGCGCACAAACAAAAACAAAAAAGAAACAACCTCTATTTTATGGCAATGGTATCTGTCAGTTCAGCATCTCTAGGGTTTAGCCGGCCTAGCAATCAAGGCCGAAAACAGTCTACGGTCCGTTAGGGAACATTACCAAATATAGTACTGCTGCCTTGCACGTCCTCGTTGTTGGAGAGCCCCGCTCAGAAAAATTTAAGAGGCAAGATTATAAATGAGAAACACAAATATAACCTAGGGCAGGATCTTGGTCCAAGTGAAATACAAAGACTTGTGATCGTGCTACCATGTTTTCACAAACTAAAACAACTGCCAAGGTGCGTGTGCCTAAATTGCATTAAGGTAAATATTTGCGACACAAAGTACTACACATAATTCCACGTTTCAGATGGAAGGCATTGTCAAAGGACATTATCCTCTTTGTTCAGAAGTGAATAAGCTAATTTTGTTTTAAAGCAAAACGCTACCGCCAATGGTGCTAATACCGCTTTAAATCAGGAGATTTAAATCTGACAAAAAGTCATTCTAAGCCAAAGCCCTCAGCATTTGAAATGGCAATGGTCAGTTTCTGCTTCAGTTCCTTCTTGCTTTTGTAGGGCGGCAGACAGATCTGGTTGAAGCAGGTGTGGGATATCGGCAGCCTGGGGAAAACAAAATGATTATACGTTTGTACTGGATTGGGAAGAGCTTGCAGGAAACTCTCATTAAAAAAAAACTGAAAAAGTCACACAAAAAAACAAAAAACCAAACAAAAAGTCACACACATTTTTGGTTCCCATTGAAAAAGAGATTCCTAATTGCCGAGAATAAGAAAAAAGATACTGAGATGTATCAGTTCTAGATAAACAATTTATATATCTATTCACTTCAACACAATGTTTTCAGATCAGTTTGGAGATATTTTAAATCCTTTCCACAGATTCGGCGAGAATGAACCGTCAAATTACCAGTCAGTGGGAGCGTCGATCTTAGCAATTTTAAAGTTGAGGTCGGCCATTCCTCCCACTGGGACTCTATCACTTCCTGTAGCGAAATGAAGGAGTTTCTTCTGCAGCTCCAGGGGGGAGTTTAGCACCACATCCCAGAAACAGCTGCGAGCACACAGAAGATGACAGGAAATTACCCCTTCTTTACATCTATACAATATATTTAACTCCAGAGAAAGGACAACGGTAGACCTAAAATATTTAGAGAAAAGCTTTACCTGAAGTTGAGATATCTTAAGTGCAAATGACAACTTCATATAACACAAAGTTCTTTCTGTAAAACAATTCCTCACTAATGACATAAAAAAATGCATTAAATAACCATGGTGTGTTAGACTGGATCGTAACGTTAGATGACGTTAGATCATAACCTTAGACTCAGATAAATAACACGGTAACTTTTGCTTCTATATGCAGTGATTCATTAGAGCAAAGTTAGAGGTTTTATAAACAACTGGTCTATAAACGGTATTAAAAGGCATTTAAATTTCAGACAAATCAACAAATTATGAAACTAACTTTGCCTTTTCTACCAGTCTCGAAGCTGACAGCTACAGGAGGGGAAGCGGGAAGTGCAGGCAATGTTAAAGGACAGCCGTTGTACGTGACCGTGGCGTTTCCTGAAGGCTTTACCGGATTGTGGTGTCTGCTTTGCCGTAGCCCTCGTACTGTGCCACTCTCTGCAGTGCGCTCATGTCCAGCTCTGGATTGCCACACACCAGCATCTCCACCTCTTCGGGTCGCAACAGCTGCAACACAAGACCCCAAAACAACCCTCAGTTGACCAGTTACTACGAGTGGTTCTCACGCTGCGTCGTTCCACTCAGCTTCCACACAAAGGGACACAATTTGTCGCGCCTGGCCGCTGTTACATTCCCATTTTGCGTTTGGTAGCAGAGCATAATCATATCACTGTGTTGGACTGTAGTCGGGTATGCATGTAACCTGCACACAAATGCAGAGGATACTTTGTAAAGGTTTATAACACATCTTATTCATTCATACTGTGTATTTTATTCAAAATATTCAAAGGGAACTGAGTGTTATTATTCCTCTGTTCTTGAAGGCTATAGCCTCAAAAGATTAAATTGTAAAGAGAAAACGTTCTTACGCTGGTCCATTTAATGAAAAGGTTTGGATTAGTATCCAGTTTTAAATAAATCCTACATGGCCAAAACCCACCTGCCATGCTCCCTTGGTTAAATTATTACCGTCCCAGAGCTGATTATATAATATATGAGAACTGATTAAAAGACATGCCTTACATAACACAACAAGCCCACGTATTCAATCAGACTCTAATGGGGGGGCTTTCTTAAATCTAGCCGGCTAGGGAAACACCATGCACTGACCTACTTGAGACCTACTGACGTCACCTGTAAAATGACACGTGTAAAACGGAAGTAGCCAGAGGTTGTGATTATTAAGTGCAGGCAAGCGTTTCGTTTGCATTTCATCAGCAGGGCATTGGTACTATCATTTGTATTTTGAAGATTAGCAACACACGAGAAGCTAACTTGGTAAGGATAGGAAAAAAGTATATTGGGCAAAGTACATACAATGCAGAACATATATTTATAAGAAAAACTATAAATGGAAATATGTAGCTTGACTGAGTTTTCAACCCCTGTGGGGTTGCTTCCCATCGGCAGGGACTAGGCATCTTTGTTAGAATCATAGGAAGAATGGACGGTGCAAAAGGGGAAATACTACAAGAGAACCTGCCTCAGCCCAATAAAAAGCTTAGGAGTAAATTTGCCTTTCAGCAGGACAACGATCCCAAGCACAAGCCAAAGCAACATGTGGATCAAGAACAAAAAGGTGAATGTCCTACAGTAGCCCAGTCGAAGTCCTGATGTCAATCTCACTGAGAGTCTGTGGCACTATTTGTAAATTGCAGTCTACATGTTTCATCCAACCAACCTGAACAACCTGGAGCAAATCCACCAAGAAGAATTGGACAAAACCCCTCCGACCCTGTGTACAAAGCTGGTACACCTGTACACCATGAGACTGAAGGCTGTTTTTGCAGTGAAAGGTGGCTCTAAGAAATATTAATGCGTGAATACTTATGCAAGCAACATCAACTATTTTTATTTGTCATACAAATATTTCCCACTATAAAACCAGTGTCGCGTGTGTATGGGTGTGTACGTGTGTGTGTGTGTGGGTGTGTACGTGTGTGTACGTGTGTGTGTGTGTGTACGTGTGTACGTGTGTGTGTGTGTGTGGGGGTGTGTACGTGTGTGTGTGTGTACGTGTGGGTGTGTACGTGTGTGTACGTGTGTGTGTGTGTGTGCGTGTGATTAAAAAGGACTTTGGCCAGCTCTTTGCTCCCATTTCAAATATTTGCTTTCGGGGGACTTGGTGAGGCTATGGGGCAAGCTGGAGGAGATGCAACCACAAAGAGGCACTGGTAAATTTACCCTGGAGTCTTACCAAGATATCAACTCTGTGATTTGAGCCTTTCTCAACACCCATTTAGTGCCAAAGCTCAATGTTGTCTAGAAGCTTCAAACAAGAGCAAGTCCATTTGAGACCCACTGCATTTTTTTTGTACTTTTAAATTGTTTAATATACACAGTATATTCATAAGGTTTTCACCCCCATCGAACTGTTTTACATTATGTGCGTTTGCAGATTTTCATGCAGTGAAACAAAAAATGTGTTCCCTTCACTATCACAAAGTATATGTTTTTTATTCAACAAGTGTTTATTAAATGAAAAATCGCAATTCTTATTTATAAAAGTATAAATAACCCCCAAGTCGATACTTTCTAGATGCATCTTTGCAATTTTCTTGGGCTTGTTTATACAAGCTTAACAAATCTGGATTTGAGAATTAGTGCCCATTCCTCTTCGCAGGTTTGCTAAGCTCTGCCAAGCTGGAGAGCGTTGATGGACGCTGAATCTTTAGGTCTTGCCACACATTCTCAATGGATAGACTTTGGCCAGGCCATTCTAAAAGACTGACCTTCTTGTTTTAAAGACATTGCCATGTTGTTTTTGCTGTATGCTTGAGGTTATTGTCCTGTTGGAAGGTGACTCTTGGTCCCAGTCTGAGATCTCAGAAACATGTTCTCCACAAGGATTTGCCGTATTTTGCTTCATCCATCTTTCCTTTGATAGTGTCTCAGCCCCTCCTGCTAAAAAGCCCCATACCATGATGTGCCACCATGTGAGGTGGCGTGGTTACGATCAGCATCTGTTCATTCCAGGTCCACGCACCGACACTCATGACCCCAGACCACCAGGGTCACAGCTGCACCGACACTCATGACCCCAGACCACCGTAGGTGACGGCAGGGACGGTGTTACCTGGGTGGTGATCAGCTGTGGTGGGTGTTTGTCAGACATAGGCCAAAGAACTCAGTTCTAGTTTCATCGGAGCACAACATTGGACATCGCTGTGTTTTTTATTTACCAACCAACAATGCCCACGCCCAGCTCACCGCAGGTTGTGGTTCAAAGGCTGAAATTCACACGCTTATCTGTGCTCAATCATCACCTCCTAAGGATTTATCGACACATGAATAAACAGGATAATTACAAGTTTGGTTGAGCAGACCCTAAGGCGAATCAGAAACTAGATTAACGGGCGTGGCCCAAAATGTGTGGCAGGATGAACATACTTTAGTTTTGGCCGGAGTACAAACTAAAAACATGCCGTGTCATTAGAGATCATTACTCGTGAATATCTGTTGAGCGAGTTCTGGTCTCTGGCCAACATTTATAACCGTTGATAACACAAAAGCGGTCTAAAAACAACTGAAAGGATTCGTTCACGCTTCGAGTCACACAAGCCCCCAGTGTTTGCCAAATTGTATAAGCACACAGGATCTTTACAGATGGACCGATTGGTATTCCGAACGGGTCTCCCACTCTGTGTTTCGCTGATTTAAACATATTCCTTCCATAGGAGCTCGGAGCAACTTCCCTGTTGGCCTAGCCGGCCTTAGATACTGCGTGGAGACGCAAGCAGGCGATGGCAGGCTGCGCACACACAAAACCCCACTCAAATGAGCCAGCAGGAAGGGGCGTGGAGCAGACAGGATCAGCGAGGGTTTTCACAAAGCTGTGAGGAATGGCATTCACAGATAGCGCAGTCCGCAGCACCACAGAAATCCTGGCCCTCTCCTTGCCTGGCCCCCGACCCACTCGTACTGTCGCTCGCTCTCTCTCTCTCTCTCTCTCTCTCTCTC
>JAOVYW010067322.1:0-21315 GCA_025775045.1 Hiodon tergisus
ATAGTTTTTTTTTGTTTTAGTTTTTTTTGTGGAAAACTACACCCAGAAGGTAGCCTGCTTAGTATATTTTGATGTTACATACGTTTTCTATGCTGATAACCGACTAATAAGAAATGAATTAATTAATGCTAAAGACTTTAAAGATCTTAAAAACCGATTAACTGTCCAAATTAACTGGCAACCCCAGTGGGAGGAGATTACGTGTTATTGCGGATACACGCAGACAAACCCTTTCTGTTCGCTATCTTTAGAGATTGGTCACGATCTTAAAATATTGTTATGTGCCAACCATTTAAAAGAAATACTTGATAGAATCAAATCATTCATGGGAAGTGATGACATCTGAAACAGCTACCGTTACTTGCAAAACGAGGTAGACAGCGTTCACTAAAAACAAACCAACTCGGGAGATACTTTCTTGACTATATCCGTGTTACAGTTCCGAATGTTTAAAAGATTTCTAGACAAAAACTCGGTGTCAATCCTAGCTTGCAAAGAACTATGGCTTCAAGAGGGGGGTACCCAGTTAACACTGGTAGCCCGATGAACCCTAATATTAACCCCATGAACGCTGGACATGGAGGCGGTGTAAGGATGCCACCAGCAATGCAGCATAACGCCGGATTCCGGGCCATGAACAACGCCGCCCCACAGTACCTACCGGTAACTATTCTTCACTGCAGTTAATGTGACAATATACTAAAACGTTTTGGATAATGTAGGTTTAACTCTTTGTGGTTTTAATTGAAGCCAATAATAGGTATTGATTTACTACCTGTGCTTAGTTACAAGATAATTTCAGACGTTAACATCAACTTTATTTAAAATGTGGTCTTTTAAAACAGTTAATATAAATTCATCATAGCCAATACAGCACAGACGATGACATGATTTAGTGATGAAAAGAAGAAGCGCTTGGTAGCTATTTAGCTAGGATGGGCAATAATGATATCGATCTAGCTAACTTGCCTGTACTAACTAAAAGCTTCGAGAAACGGGATGACCTGTACGAAAGTATCGAGTTCAGTTATAATGACTCAACGTGTGGAAAATGTATCGATTTATGGCAAATGTATCGATCAAATGATGGCTTGCAATGAAAGGCCGGAAAGTGTAACAGTATCTAGCTTTTTGGTAGCGCGAGGTAGCTGTCCCACTTCCGCATTTTAACGCTATTTCGGTTACGTGTTTAGTTTTAACATAAAATACAAAAGCAAAACTTCAGTTTGAAATGCAGTACTCAAGAATAAAACTGTGGAGTAATTGCTAAAAAGTCATGTTCGTGAAGAGGATTTTGAGTTTGAATATATGAAAGTGAAAGCCAAAAACAAACAAAATCTGAAAGTTGGAAAGGGAGCCTCGTGCTGAAAACAGTGCGCACCAAGCTTTAATCTGTATTTATTTAGTTGCGGCATACTTGTTTTATTGATCTGACAAGAACATATTTTAAGCACTTCCTATTATTAATGTATGATCGTACATGCTCAAACTTTTTGAAGAAAAACATGTTTTTTTCAAAATCAAACCATCTGGAAGAGTGACACATTTGGGACAATATTTTAACTTAAGGCACAAGTTTATGATGCCCATGCATGAAGTTTGTTCCTGTGGCTTCTATTGCAGGGATAGGGTTTTGAGAATTCGGTCCCTTGGGAGGCTTAGTGTGCTAGTTACTTTGCCTCTTAATTGTTTAATTCATTTTTTAAATGAATTTTTAAAAATTGTGGAAATGATGTGTTAATATACATGATAATATAATAGAAGGAGAATTGAACTTTAAATGCTTTTGAAATCAGTGTTATTCAGGTTTCCGTTGTCTTTTCAAACAACCCCATAAAGCCATTCACTTTATAAATGAACTCTGGCTATTTTTAAGTTGCACCAAAGACGTCTCATAAATTTAGCAGTGAATATTTGTCCTTTTTTGGTACCTTTTTTGTATTTTTCAATATTTTTTATTAATAATTATTTGTGCTGGATACATTGACATGTAATAAATCTCTTAAATGATGATGCCATAAAATAGTTTAAAATTGTTTGGTTGTTCCAGCGTTCTGGCATGACACCTAACAGAGGGATGTCCATGGGGGGCATGGGGGGTATGGGGGCAATGGGGGTACCAGTCCCAGGGCCCTCATACGGTTCCAGCCTGCCCATGCGCTCTGGAATGCCCCCATCTGCCATGGACCCATCACGTAAGAGGTTCCTCCATCAGCAACAACAACAACAACAGCAGCAGCAGCAAGGCATAAGCAGTCAGAGACGTGGGTGAGTGATATCTGTGTCCCATTGGGATGTCATTGACGTTGCGGAGCAAATTATAGCTCAACTATTCACAGTGCTGATAATCAGAATGTTTTTCATCTACTGACTAACCTGAACACACTGACACACTGCGCTTCTATAAATTTGATCACCCAAAAACCTGCTACTCTCTAAAAGTATAGCTGTTCTAGTTGTAAACCATGAAATGTATGCTTTATTGAGCTGACCTTGTAAAATCATGGGTGTCAACAATGAACAATGGTGGCCTCCTGGGAGACTCGGTTGACAATACCGCTCTCCTAAAGGCTCGAATATAGATAAAATGCCATTGGCCAATTGTGACCTGGTGAACACGACACCCTGGGCAGGGATTGATGGAAAACAGTCAAGAGAAGCCAAGCTACCGTCCCTGTCTTCTCCTACAGTTGGTGCTGAAGCTTTTGCATGGTCTATGTAGCAAAATTAAAAATGACAGGTGGCTTGAAGGCGATTGTATTGGAAGATACTCTTCCTCACCGCTCCTCTGTGTGGTTACAGGATTCGTAGCGACAAGCCGAGATACATTAGCACAATCATTGAAAATCATTTTTCAATATTAAAAGAAAATGAACAAAAAACAATGTCAGCTGCTTCTGCTAAAGGTTTTTTTTTTTTTTAACATCATAAAAGCTGAGTTCCCATATTGTGAAAAAATTAATAAAGAAAATGACTATAGAGGTATTTGTTTACTTGGTAATATTTATGGAACATACATATTTAGCGGTGTAGTTTATTTTGATCTTACAATGGCCTAGAGGTTTTCACTTTGTGTTGGACAGCTTTGGAGCTTTATAAAGACTATTTTGTGTGAGACGGCGTCTGTGGCTCAGGCCTGCAGGGGTAGAGGACTCGGCATGAGTTTAAAGTATCACACGAACAAAGAAACCTCAATGCCCAAGAAATCTCATGACTGTACAGAGTGTTTGAACCACGAAGAGCCTGCATTCGAATTTGATAAGTTTGTAGTCCTAATAACAATGTTCTCAATGATGCTTGGTACCTGTTTGGCAATTACAGCTTTTCTTTTAAAGATCTCATCCCATCTCAAAAAAAGATGGGATCAAATTTTTTGGATTAATTTTATTACTTTCAATTACATCTATGTGGAACTATATTTATCCATTTGTGTTTTCTTGTATAAAGATTTAGCCATGCAATTTGTTTTTACTGTGTTTTAGGGTCAAAAAGCGTAAAATGGCTGACAAGGTGCTTCCACAAAGGGTAAGTTACAAACAAAACACTTTCCCTTAAACCTGTACATTAGTATTTAAATACAGCAATAATAATTCTGAAAACAGCATCCATACCTTCATCCTAGTTTATTTAGCAAACGCTACTTCATATGATGGCAGATCATTTCTATTGCAGAGGGTTAAAAGTTGAATTATTCTGAATACGCCTGTTCTCATGTAAACCGGGAATATTTGTGGAGTATTGAATTTAAACATCTTATTCAAAATTCTCATATTCGGAATACTCAAGTATAATTAATTATTGGTGTATTTGACAGATCAGGGACCTGGTCCCTGAATCTCAGGCCTACATGGACCTCTTGGCTTTTGAGAGGAAGCTTGATCAGACTATCGCCCGCAAGCGCATGGAGATTCAGGAGGCCATAAAGAAGCCAATCACAGTGAGTGTGTGTGTGTATATGTATATATGTATGTATGTATGTGTGTGTGTGTGTGTATATATATATATATATATATATAATTTGTATGTGTTATCTAGTTTTTAATATGTGTTTAGTTTCCAAGGCTTTTCATTGTTATTTTGTCATAGAAACGGGTGTTTTTTATTTATTTTATTTTTTATGTATCCCCTATCAAAAATGATGGGTATTGAGTTTCAACATGCCATGTTGTCCTCGTTCCCACAGCAAAAACGCAAGCTGCGAATATACATCTCGAACACCTACACACCAGGCAAGCCAGAGGGCGAGGAGGCAGAGAAGGTGGCTTCCTGGGAGCTGAGAGTCGAGGGCAAGCTTTTGGAGGATGTAAGTATTCTCTGTGAGGTCGGCATTTTTTAAGGATGACCGTTGTTTTGAGGCTTTTTCTTTTATTATACTTGTGTCTCGACTCCGGGACTTGACACTTTCTATAGAACATTAATCGTGAAACGAGCTCCGTCACGCTCGCCTTTTATAAATAACAGCAGCAACCTCAGGTGGCTCATAGGCACCAGTCTGAATGTAATTTTTATGGCACACCGAAGCCCCGACTGGGAATTGCAACGGAGTCTCTTTAACTTCCACACACAACCTTCTCAAGGAAAAACATTAACAAGTTCAACTGAAGACCAAAGTCCCTGGCTCAGGGAACCAATCATACACTTGTTGCGATTTAAGAGCCTGGTGTTTGGCAGATTAAGGCATATTGGTTGTGCCATAAAGCAAAGGACCCAGAGTGCCTCGGCCCATCTGCCGAACAAATAATTTCTAATCTTTCTGGAAAGGGCATTTTGACAAAGTTAGACATGTCTGCCAACCTAATAGATGGCAACAAGTGGTTTCTGAATTGGCTTCACAAATTAAGAAAGAGAGGGGTTCAGGAACATTTCCTATTGTTATGTATTAAATTTCCCTAGTTTTTAACCAGCTGGGTCGATTTGTGTCTTTGACTCACCCTACAAGACCAGATGTATATTCTCTGTCCAATGTCCTTCAGTAAATAAGAAGAAAGGAGAATGCTAGTAATGAGGATGCGCACCCTCATCTGTGTGCTCCAGTTGAAACTCATTGGCACGACTGCCACATGAAAAGGAGAAACTCTGTATCTGGGTGGGAAGTGAGGTGGGATGGGCTTTTGGAGACATGATGTGGTCGGCTCCAAAGGCAATGCACAAATGCAAACTATGGCAACAACAACTGTCTTGGTTTTGTAAATGTTTTTTGTTTACGTATTTTTATATCCCCTTGTTGTTTTTATCTGTAGAATGGGAAGCAGCAGAAGAAGAAGTTCTCCTCTTTCTTCAAAAGTTTGGTTATTGAGCTTGACAAGGAGCTGTATGGGCCAGATAACCACCTAGTGGAGGTATAAAGTCAACATCGACCTAAGATCATATAAAGTCATGTTTTTGTTCCATTGATTATAGTTGTATACATGATGCATTATAGTTGAACAATGATGATGAGGATGATAAGGAATTTGAATTGTAACCGAACCCCTTGGTTAAAAGTCCCACGGTCACTGCTGTTCTTCTTCGGCACCTTGTTAATGTCCTGTTTAATAAATGTAAAATATGTACAAAAATAAATGTCTTGGGTGTTTAGGTTTAAAAAAATGTAATGTTTCAGGTCTGACATTTTCAGTGTTCTTGTGGGTATTTTTTTTAATACTCTGTGACAGTGGCACAGAATGCCTACCACCCAAGAGACTGATGGATTCCAAGTGAAGCGACCAGGTGATGTGAGTGTGAAGTGTACCTTGCTTCTCATGCTGGACCATCAGGTACCCCAACAGTTTTATTTCTCCAGAACCTACAATTAATTTGTGTTTGCAGAACAAATTAATGGGATGTAATATTTACTGAATATGGGACCAGGATGTTACTGGATAGAGCACCATATTGTGCTTGACCTATGAAAACTGTTTGTTAAACATGTTTTTCCTTTTCTTTTTTCATATACAGTGAATTTGTTTTAAACATTGTTTATCTCTACTCCTGACTCAATTAATTGTTTTGTTTTTTATATGCACATTTAAATTCAGAATGAATGTTTGCTCTTGTTTTACTGAATATTGTTCCACCATTATATGTATAATAATTCATCCCAGTTTAATAGAAGGTTTTTGGATCTCCGTGGACTTGATGGATTAACACGCTTTACACGCTTCTGTCCTGCTTATAGCCACCCCAGTACAAACTAGACCCCCGCTTAGCCCGGCTTCTGGGGGTCCACACACAGACCCGGGCCAGCATCATGCAAGCCCTGTGGCTATACATCAAGAACAACAAGCTGCAAGACAGCCACGAGAAAGAGTACATCAATTGCAACCGCTACTTTCGGCAGGTTGGACCAAAAAGCACACTTCCTCATGCCCCGTGTCTTCCACAGCTGCTTTCAAGTGATTCATTAAAAAATTTCCGTACAATAGAGAAACTTATGTTTGTGCAAATTTTTACGCAGATCTTTAGCTGTGCCAGAATGAGGTTTTCAGAGATCCCAATGAAGTTAGCAGGCCTTCTGCAACACCCTGACCCTATCGTCATTAACCATATGATCAGGTAGGAGGAGCTCTGTGCACCAGGGAAATGTAGGTCAGTGGACGTGTGCAAGTCTATAAAATAAAATATACATGCAGCTGTTTCAGGCCTGCACTATTGTTTCAGTGTGGACCCCAATGACCAGAAGAAGACAGCCTGCTATGACATTGATGTGGAAGTGGACGACCCTTTAAAGGGCCAGATGAACAGCTTCCTGTCCTCCACTACTAACCAGCAGGAGATTGCAGCCTTAGAGATGAAGGTCTCTTCTTGCTGGCTTTTCTCTCAGGAGTCCAGAAGGGGGCATCCTAGTCGGTTCAGTTAGAGGCAATTCTTGCTGACTCCAGACAGTTTTTCAGTCATTTAATAAATCAAGTGAACGCAAAATATTTTCTAATACTAATTAGATTTTTTTGTAAGTATAACCTGTATTTATATATGTCATCTTCACATTGCTTCGATACTTTTTCTAATACTAATTGCGAGGATGAGTCTGAATGCAACCTAAATTAAGTTTATGAATTTGATCTTTTAGATCCATGAGACTATTGAGTCCATTAACCAGCTTAAGACCCAGAGAGACTTCATGTTGAGCTTCAGCAACAATCCGCAGGAGTTTATTCAGGACTGGCTTAAGTCACAGTGCCGTGACCTCAAGGTAGGGAAACACTGAAATTTATACATTGTTAAATAAATGGTAGTAAAATGAGTTTATTTTTTATTTTTTTTTAAATGTTAGATTAGAATTAGAATATGGTGTTAACACAAACTTTGTTATATATTTTTATTTGTTGTGGGGTACAAAGGTGGGTGAGTTAGGGTTAATAATTATTTTGAAGAAAGAAGAATAATCTTTGTACCTGAAAAGTGAATATTGATATCAAATGGGATAAAACATAAATTAATAGATACCAGAAGGGGTTCAGTTCTTAATTGTTCATACATAAATGGGTACCTCTATAAACAGGTGGGCACTGTCTGGCGTGACAGAGAAGAGTCATGTGTTGATTTTCTTTACTTTTAATTATCAAGATAATGACAGACATTGCCGGTAACCCAGAGGAAGAGCGGCGTACTGAATTCTACCAGGCACCCTGGGTCCCAGAAGCTGTGGGACGTTATATCTTTTCCAAGGTGGGAAACCACACACTTCAAGGGTGGAAGAATCCAGGGTTTCGTGAGATCAAATGACATGGGGTTTCTGTGTTCGTAAATCTTCTGTCTTTTTATTCTCAGGTACAACAGAGAAGACAGGAACTGGAGCAAGTTCTTGGGATCCGACTGACCTAAAGTTATAGTCTTACCTTGGCTATTTTCCAGCTGTCAGCCAGCTTATTTCTCATTGGTGCAGGGCAGGTATCTCCCTTTGCCCATTCCTGGGGGGTCTTTGTATTAAGCTGGAATCAAAGAGCAAAACTGGAATCGGCTGTTTTGTTCAACTCTTTAATTTAGTTTTTCCTTTAGTTTTTATTCGTTTAAATCATTGTACCATTACGTAGCAAACCATTTGCTATATTTTAAGACATTTTGTTTAGCAAGTATGTATCAATGCAAAAAGGAGAAAATGGAAGATTCCTTTACATTTTTCTATGGTTGATTACACCCCCCTCTTTGTTAAGGACCAAATTGATAAATTGCCCTCTCTTTTTGTATTAGTATTGTTTGGAACATATACTGGTAACCTTTTTTAATCTAGTCCATTCTTCCTAAGATAGGTATTAAAATATCCACTTTATTTTTTTTATTTCCGTATATACCGATTTGCTTTGGCATTTGTAAAGCCGAGGAGGTGTGTGGTATTGTTATTGTGCTGTGATGTAAAATTGGTGTTCAACCCCAGTTCAGGAGAGCAAATTCATTTTAAAATTTTTACTTTTGCTGCAGCCTAGTTTTTGTCTGGAATATATGCAAAAATCCTAAATCTGACGGTACACTCAGGAAATATTTGCAGTTTTGTGGCTCTCAAAGTTGAGGATGTTTTCCTTCTGTTGGGAATAAATCAGTCTTGCTGTTCACATTCAGTACATTTTACATGGCTTGAGTGTCTGCAGTCTGTTTGTTGTTGTGTTATGGTGTTACACTGTAGGAAAGCCAAAGGGAATTGGTGACTGGGGAGATTCGAATTGGAGGTCTCCAGTGAGAAATCAGCTTTCTGATGTTTAAACATATATTTAGTATGAATTCGATCCATATCAGATTGAATAATGTTGTTATCAGGTTTGCTTTAAAGCTTGCTTTTGTGGGTCTTGTTTGGTTTTTTTTTACATGTTTTTTTGTAATTTTTTTTTTTTATACCACTTAGACTTGGATCAAATCAGACCCAGGATTTTATTAGCAAATTGCAAATATTGAACTGATAATCATTGTGAAAATCACAGTGCTTTAATGCTTACATCTGCTTGTTATTGCCAAGTTAGCTGCATAAGATGTAAGCTGTGCTTTTTGACAAATGGAAATGTTTGGCAATCGGTTTTGCATTAGAAGTTCCAGATGCTAAGATTCATCTCAGACCTCAGGGGCTGCAGTTTGTGTTCAGCGGATATAAGTTCAGATGCTTTGTCCAACAAAACATAAACAATCAAACAGACATTTCAAAAATATAATTTTTGAGGTCTGATAAAAATTAGAACTTAACATTACGTCCACCAAGTAAAATCCAAGAAATTAACTCAAAAGTGTTGCTTATCTAAACAAATGGATAATTTGACATTTGTGATCGTGACTGAAGCTTTCTGATCTGACTAATAAATATCTGCCAAGCCCTTAATAAAAGATAAGGACTGACAAGCACTGTTTATAACCCAGATTAGGGTTCAGCAACGAGATCTAGAAGATGAAACTGTTCATCAACGAAATTGCATGAAAAAGACGATTGTGTTGAGTCATGTTTTGCAAGTTATATCTTCATTTAACTGGGGATGCACTATCGGGGTGCGATATTCTCTTCAAAAAGAAAAAACTGAATTTTGCACCTTTGTTAAGTGTTTGCATGTTTTTTTTTTTTTGGTTTTTTTTAAAAATTACATATTTTTTGGGATTACTTTTGGTACATTTGTAAAATAAAGTTATTTGTGGAAAACTATAAATGTGTAAACATTTCATGTTTATTATACAAAATAAAATACCAGCAAAAAACAAAAACAAAACCCACAATAACAAACGTAAGACTACAGGTTTTTATTATTATTATTTTTAAATTGTCTTATTTTTAAGATGTCAGTTACAATATGGAAAGAGCGGGGGACTTTAAATAAGTTAACTTTTATTTAACTGATAACGCATTTATAAATTTAAAAATTGACTTGCGAATATATTATTTATTTAATCTAACTGGACACTTTGGTCACAATCATTGATAGATCAGATATTGTCGTAACAGCTCTCTACCATTGGAAGTACGTGCTGGTAAAGAACTTTGAGGTTGAAAGAATCTGGTCCTTCTTGTTTTGACTGCACTTGAAGCCGAAGTCATGGAGTGGTTTACTAAAACTGATTGAAACCAGCCTGCTACTGTTAAACCTGCAAGATTCGCAGAAGACTAGAGTAATGCAGCCTACATTTCCCCTCTTGTAAATTAAGAGTCTCAAAGATAAATTTAGGAACTAGCAAGGAATGTCGTGACTTGCTAATTTATACTGCACTACGTTTTAAAAGTATTTACTACGTTACTAACTTAATACTTAATATTTCTGACTATTAAGTGCAGTCTCTCTAGTTGGCGCTGTACTTTATGCTGAACCATTTCTTACCGGAAATACATTCGATGTCCCACGGAAACGTTCAAGATGGCGTTAGACGGACATGATCATGTAAGAGATGCTTTTAAAAAAAGCCGTAATTATATATATTTCACATGCATTACCGTCTTTATATTGGATTAACGACCGGCGTGCTTTATTTCAAGTCCAATGTCTGTATGCATAGGGATCTAGTTAGTTATTTTTTTTAAGTGGCGGTGGGTGAAGCAGGAATTGAGCCGGTTTGCTGTCTCATTGTAACTACTGAACCAAGTTGGACCTTCTTATTACTGATAGCCGCCCAGTAATGCATTGTTAACCCAAGTATAACGTATGTAATGGTGTGGTTTATTTCATACCGAGTACATTTCGGTATTGTTAGATCTTTAATATTACTACGTTAGTATCGTGAAATCTGTTATGGTAGTCTGTTACTGAGGTAAATTCTGTGTTGTCAATAACGTAATTGACTTGTAAAAAGTTGCTCTCGCTAGATTTCTATCAAATTTCAAGATTTACTTTAGTCATAAATAAAATAAGAAATAGTTAATGTTATTAATGGGCTTACATGGCGTGTTAATTGCGATGTATGGTATATGTTGCTACGGGTAAATAAACCAACATGCTAGCTAATTGCGATATCTGCCGCTTTCTAGGGTCATGTATATCTTGATAGTGGCAACGTTAATACTTTACCTTCGAGTATTTGATTGGAAAACTACTTGTACCTTTTTTCCCCCCCATTTGGAGTTTTTTTATTTATTTTTTTGGATAGTTTAGATTGTTAGACTGACCCCTTAAATATTTTAGATTCATTAATTTATCTATACAAGTAACTTATTTGAAGAGTTGCAGAACAGAAAATTCGCAGTTCAGTTTTGGCAATCATCATTTTAAATTTTTTTTATTACATAGTTATATTGTTTGATAATGTAACTCTTAGCAAGCTATATAGCAATGAAGCCACTCTTGTCTTTGATTGTCCGTGTCACCTTATGCGTCTGACATTAGCTAGGAATAAATTAAATTAAAGCAGACCGACGCATTCTTTAATCTAAACGTATAGATGGTCTGATTGCAACTACAGGTCTAGTATTGATGTGTACTGACTAAAAATTCCCATATTACAACCATATTAAAAAAAAAAAATTATATATATTTTTTTGCTTTGACACATTTTAGAACTTTAAGTTGGAGTGGTGTGTGTAGCTAATTCTCTAACAATGTAATGGTTTTTGGTACTTCTTTTTTTTTTTTTTTGACACACCATTTATTTAATAGTGGCTGTGTGTACCATTAGGATTAATTAGCTTATTTTCTTGGTTAATTCCTTTTGTATTTTCAGATGGAAATGGAGGATAGCAAAGGGGGCACTGGTCTTAGGCAATATTATCTGTCCAAAATTGAAGAGCTTCAGGTGAGAAATGCACAATAGAACAAAATAATATATGATCTACATTGTCCTTGAGTACTGAAAACCCTGTATCTCTTTCAGTTAACAGTGAATGACAAGAGTCAGAACCTTAGGCGTCTGCAGGCTCAGCGGAATGAGCTTAATGCAAAGGGTAGGATTTATGTTTGTGGCAACTACATTCTCATACTATAATTTATTTTGTCTCCATCCCTGTACACTTACCATAAATATATTTGTTGTTGGCCTTGTGTAGTGTGGTTTTTGTTTCTGGGTCATCCCAATATAATTTTTAGGCTAACCCATGTGATGGAACATTATTCCTGATCTTGATGAATGTCTGTTTTCAGTCCGTCTTCTTCGTGAGGAGCTACAGCTGCTGCAGGAGCAAGGCTCCTATGTAGGTGAGGTTGTTAGAGCAATGGACAAGAAAAAGGTGCTAGTCAAGGTGAGATCCTCCCTATTATTTTTCTGCATTTTTCTGTCAGTGACTTTCTTCACTACTTTTTAACTGCTCATCCTACCTATTTTCAGGTCCATCCCGAGGGAAAGTTTGTTGTGGACGTGGATAAGAATATTGATATTAATGACGTGAGTGCTCTCTTTGTTTCTAATATATTGAATATCAGATTATTATAAATAAAATAATTTGATTATTTACTTGTGTCTGATAGTTGACATTTGTTTGGACACTTATTTGAATTTAGGTAACTCCAAACTGCCGTGTGGCCCTGCGCAATGACAGCTATACTTTACACAAGATCCTGCCAAACAAGGTGGATCCTTTGGTGTCTCTGATGATGGTGGAAAAAGTGCCTGATTCCACCTATGAGATGATTGGTGGGCTTGACAAGCAAATAAAGGAAATCAAGGAGGTGATTGAGCTGCCAGTCAAGCATCCGGAGCTCTTTGAGGCACTTGGAATTGCGCAGCCCAAGGTGGGTGAAACGAAGGCAGGAATACAGTGTATCATTTTGAGTACACATTTGTCAAAAAGTCAATGGGTCTGGACGGCAGTAACACGGTTTATAATTGCATAGAAAAAAATAACCGATAATTATTTTGTCACAAAGTTGTGGTCGGCAAGTGTCTTTAAAAAATCTATGTACTCCAGGGCGTACTGTTGTATGGGCCCCCGGGGACAGGGAAGACTCTATTGGCCCGAGCTGTAGCTCACCACACCGACTGCACCTTTATCAGGGTGTCTGGCTCTGAACTGGTGCAGAAGTTCATCGGAGAGGGTGAGTAGGGAATAACTGGCTTTAACTCGAATCATATTGTGCTGGGCAGGCTTTGCATTCCATCTTGGAAGTTCGTTCACAAAACTGAATGTTGATTACTCAGCAAGGCATGTATATGTAAAGCTTCATATTAAAACCAACAAAAATGTAACTTACCCATAGGTATGATGCAAAAAGCATATATCTGACAAGTGGATAATTGTGACATATTGCTTAGTTCTCTTCAAAATTTGATTGTTCATATAAAGCCAAAGTAATTTTGTGGATATGGAACACTATTAAAACTATTAATTTACGTCAACCATCAAGTTTTGTTCACCGCAATACAAAGAAAAGACCATGTTTGATTCAAATATTATTCTGTAGCTGGAAAGCATGTTGCAGTTGTGTAGAATGTGACCCCCATATGTGTTGCACTATGGCTATGTTTCATATATATTTATTATCAGCCAAAGCTCTGAGTACACCTGCTTGACAACAAGATTTTAATTGTCTTTTATCTGTATAAGCATGCCTATATACACTTTTTTACATATTTTATTATGTTCCACGGATACTTGTATAAGCTGTTAAACATAAGTGAATTTTAAATGAAAATGTGAATACCAATGAAATGGTCACCAAAAGCTAGGTGATAGCGTAAGATGTTGGATGTTCTATGAACTAGCATGTTACCTAGCATGTTTCCCAATTAAACTTTAGTCAACTTTGTTTACAGGTGAGGGTCCATGATTATAAAAATAGGTAGCATGGGCACAAGTTTGTCATTCCTGAATGTAAATTTCCAGAAAATAATTCAGTGTACAACATTGTGAATTATGTGACTCCAGGAGCCCGTATGGTGCGTGAACTCTTTGTTATGGCCAGAGAGCATGCACCCTCCATTATCTTCATGGACGAGATTGATTCTATCGGCTCCTCTCGTCTGGAGGGGGGCTCAGGGGGTGACAGCGAAGTGCAAAGGACTATGCTGGAGCTTCTGAACCAGCTTGATGGCTTTGAGGCCACTAAGAATATTAAGGTGCACTGTTCTTTCTTGTCTGTCCCCTTTCCTTTTTGGTGGGTGGGGGCATCTTTTGCACTGAAAGTTGTTAATGAATTTAAAAAGTGTTAAGGAATTAAAGTCAGAATTAATGTACACACATGATCTTCTTGTAAAAAAGTGTTAAATGCTGGTTGAAAGGAAGTACTATGCTAGTATTCTAATTTTATAAATGTGTTGTGCACAGTAATCCTGCAGGGCAGCTTATTCCTTTCCATAATGTAATATGAAAAAACAGTGTATTGTATTCTCATAGTGTGCATCTTATAGGTCATCATGGCCACTAATCGAATCGACATCCTGGACTCCGCTCTTCTCAGGCCTGGGCGCATTGATAGGAAGATAGAGTTCCCTCCTCCTAATGAAGAGGTCAGGCTCATCACCTCTCCTATGTTCTCATTCTGAATTTAAAATTATTTTCTGATACCCAGTTGGTAACATGTGGAAGGGGGGGGGGTGTAACTAAAAGATTAATTAATTCTTGATTAATTGAATTAAGTAAGCTCTACTAGTTGCCTTGTTGACATACCTTTTATAGCCCAATCCCTCTGAATTCCAGTTAATTTATATTTAATTCAAAAGCAGGCTTGGCCAAAAATTTGTGGATTCTGACATGACTTTCTTAATAAGGCTCGTTTGGACATCCTGAAAATTCATTCCCGCAAGATGAATCTGACCCGAGGGATCAACCTGCGCAAGATTGCTGAGTTGATGCCAGGAGCCTCCGGGGCAGAGGTCAAGGTGAGCTGCTTAGCAGAAGTTTGAGTCAGAAGCTGCTGTAACCGAATACCAGGAGGGACATTATTCTTGTGTCTTTTGGATATGCATCTTAAGTTAAATGCTGTTGGTGTCCACTAGGTGACAGTGCATAAATATATTGAGGATTTGTTCAAAACGATGTAAAATCTTTTACTGTACTTCTCTTGTTTTCACACTACATATTTATTGTAGTTCCATTCTACTCCAGTTTTAGTGCTTCATGGATTTAGTGTTTGTGTCCATAAAGCATTTATGTTGCTGTCCGTAACAATCACGTTACTTCCAGAACCACAAAGTCCCATTCCACGATTGGCTGTCTAAAAAATAAACAGAATGATAATCTGTTAACAAGACTCACCGCCTTTTTAATTGAGTTGCCTTCGGATGATGCAACTTAGGGTAACATCTGACCCTCAAGCTTCAATCCTTACCCCATTAAATATACCAATAGTTTTTTTTTTTTTTTTTCCCAATAGTGGAAAAATTGTCTCTAATTTGGAAAAGCCAATAGTTTTTCATAATTTTTTCCCACAATTTGAAACCCACAATTGTGCTGATGTATAAAGACTCATCGCTAGGACTGCCTCCACCGCATTCTTGGAGGGTGAGACTAGGCTAGTAGTCTAGGCTACTCCAATCCTAACCACCTTTCAGTCAGCCGCCTCTTTTCCACACTCCAGACCGCACCAGATCTCAACCCAATTGAACACCTATGGAAGATTTTGAACAATGACGTGAAGGAATATCTTTTAGAAGAATGGGTTCCAGAGACTCGTAAAATCTATGCCAAGGTGCATTGAAGCGGTTCTGGCAGCTCGTAGTTGCCCAACACCTTACTCTGATACTTCATGCTGGTTTTCGTGTGTGTGTGTGTGTGTGTGTGTGTGTGTGTGTGTGTGTGTGTGTGTGTGTGTTAGTTTTATGTTTTATGACCAGTGTTCCCTTGTCTCTGGCTCCCAGGGTGTCTGCACAGAGTCTGGAATGTACGCCCTGAGGGAGAGACGTGTCCATGTCACCCAGGAGGATTTTGAAATGGCTGTTGCAAAGGCAAGTTCAGAAAACAAATATTTTATCCTTTTGAATCTGTGCTGACGAGCCCTTTACTTTCCTCTGCTTCATGTGTATAGTCTCGTCTTCCCAGAAAAGCATCATGTGTGTCCAAGTGCAGGTGTGCTCAGTGCTTCCTTTTCCTTTGAGCAGGTGATGCAGAAAGACAGTGAAAAGAATATGTCCATCAAGAAGCTCTGGAAGTAGAACTGACGGAGCCATGCATCATAATGATCCCTGCAGTCATGAATCTTTGTTCACTGGGTTTATTTTTTTGGGGTTTTTTTGCCGTAGTTTGTAGTTCTCTAATTACATTAAAAATAAACGGTGTATCCACTAAATATCAAATCTGGACCTTTTTTTATTTAAATGAAAAAACTTCTTAAACGTTAAAAGCCAGGAAAAAGACCATTAGCTGGCCATTGAAACATTACATTTTAGTTTCTTAGCAGATGCTTTTTCTATCCAAAGCAATTTCTACATTCATCCATTTGTACAGCTGGATATTTTACTGAAGCAAATCATGTTAAGTATCTTGCTCAAGGATACAACAGCTGGGGTAGGACTTGAACTGGCAACATTACGGTAATAAGCCTGTCACCTTAACCACTACACCACCAGGTGCCCAAAACAGCTATATAGGACATATATAGGCATATATAAACCCCATATTTGTTTTATACTCCAGTACCTCAAATAAGTCTGAAAATATTAATATATAGCTGTATACATATTGTTCTTTAATATTACAGGCTGACCTGAGGGTTAATCAATCAAGTGTCTTAGTTTTTAGGTTATTTTTTAGAGTTCATCCCATTAATGAAAACCGTGACATTTAGTCAGGGCCTCTTAACTTCATGCTCAATACATTTTAATTAATTGACTTAAGATTTATTCTTATTTCTAATTATTTCATGATTTTTTAAATAAAAAATGTTTAGTTTTTTTTCAAAACAGAATATTACCTTAAATAAAGAAGAGACTAACAGCGATGTATGCAGTGTTATCTAGTTTTCTTTTATTTAAAATAGTTCAGTAATAGTTACAAATGATCTTCAGTTGTAATCAAGTTGCACATGCTTCCAAACAGCAGAACTATATTGCACAGTACATTAAGGATAATGTGGAAGACAAATAGTTACTAGCTTCTCCCAATATTGAAAATCTAAATGTAACTGTTTATGTAATTATTTTGTTACACTTTTTGTAGTACGTGCATTTGGGGGTAAAATGTATTATCATATATAATCAGAATAAGTATTTTCAAATTGGTGATTAATTATTACAAATGTAATACTTAACATTCTTACCAATTCGTCATGGATTATCAACATAGGAATTGTCAATACCAAAAGTATAACTATATAATACTTTTAAAGATAAATACGGGATATGTCACATATTAAAGTTAAAACAAATCTGTCTGCCAGAAGTCACACGCTTTTTGAAAAATACTTTTTTGTGTTTCAGAACACTGGGCTGTGAAGATAACATTTAAAAAAATGAGTAATACAGTCCATATTAACTTCAGTATTGCTACTTCCTTCACATTAGAGTATTTACTGTACATGAACATTCATATGTATGTAATTGCATACTAAATGTTTGTTTCTAGTAAAAAAAACTTTCTGGCGAGAATATGAAATGAACAAACATGGATCCCCTGATCATCTGTCTCTCCTCGCCATGCCCAGAGGGAGGTGGAAAGACTGGAAAGCTGTGGTAAACATAGGGTTTCAAACATGGGGTTTTTCTCAGATGTTTGAGGTTGAAATAAACGCTTTGGGCAATATCAACAACCTGATGCCCAATCCGAGAAGCCACAGCAGAATGTCATGTAATTCCTCCAAGGGCTTGATTGTGGCAACATTGAATTGTATTTATAGTGAAAACAACAACAACAACAACAAAAAAAAACACTGTTGCAGCCTATGTCTATTTGCCCTTGTCTCTTATTGATTCATGTTCAAACTATTGGATCCACTATTATGGTGGTGATGACTTTTAATTTGCAGTAAATATCTCTTCCAAGGCTGTCATCTCACATAGCATAGAGAGCATTTTAAGTTCATTCCAGCCGTGTCAAATAGAATGAGACCAAAACTCAAAAAAATTTTTTACTATCAGACAAAGGACAGTATAAATGTATCTCAACAGTGGCACTGATAGTTTTAAATTGCTTTGATGTTGTGCCTGTTTACCATGGAAATGGACAATCCAGGGATCTATAAGCAAAAAGGCAGATGTGGACAAAAGGCCACTGCTGCTCATAAAATGTACTGCCATCTTTGCCGTTTGCAGTAACTTTCCCCCTAGGTGTTTTCAGTTATTTAGCTTATTCAGTGTCGGTGTCAATTGAAATTAATAAAAATAAAGGGTAGGCTTTGGGTGGGGCTGACGGGAGGACCCAGAACACAAGCCTAGATGTGTCATCTTGGGACTAGGTCTTGACCCAGCTGACAGGGACCCACTGAGGCTCCCGGCCCAGCCGCTCAAGAATGATCCGGAGCTCGGTGCAAGCGCTGGCCGCGTCTTCCTTCACCAGGACCCGATCAACCAGGTGACCATACTGCTGGTCGATGAGCAGCGCCGACTGATGCATCTCTTGGAGGTCTTCCTCCTTAGAGGTCTAGAGAGAGAGGAGATTGACAAAAAAATAAAATAATAATTCAGTTAGGGGTAAGCTATGCCCAGTGTTTATGACCTCTTATCTACAACCCCTTCTTTCTTCCCTAAAAAGGCAACATCACTGATTTGTTTTTGTTGTTGGTTGACTAGTCGCAGATATAGCGTTCTCACTGTAATGCGGCCAGGCTCTGCAGTCCCCGGGGAGGTCGCAGCGTCGCGGAGCCACCTGCCTTCAGGAATTCGCGGTTTCACAAAGACTACGTAGGGCCTGAACTCCGAGGTGCGCAGGATCTTCAGGGCCTGAGGGTCACAGAGATGTGTAGAGCACACGGAGAAGATGGAGAGGAAACTGCCAAGCTTTCAAACTGGATCTACTTTAATGAAGCATTGGAGAGAAATCTGATGCTACCATATTGTCAGCAGAAGTTGATCCCAATTTATCTCACATGACCAGAGCAAAAATGATTGGGACTGAAGATGTGTAAAATGTGATTGCTGATAAAAGGTACTTCTAGAGTGTGAGACATTCTTTGCATATAATAAATCAGTCAGTTTGACTATACTACCTTTTAAATAACATAATATCATTTGTGCTAGAAATCACGTTAAATGAAGGTTGGATTTTTGTCAAAGGTGTTTACTCAGCTGATTAAATGTGCTTTATTGTTAAATTGCAGTTCACACCTGAGTTCTTCTTCCAAAAGAAATTTTACAGAGAGCAAAATTCAGATGATTTTGCAGTATGTAGGTGCAAAGCAGAAGCAAATATTACAGAGTGGCACAAGTTGGCAGTCTTCATAGGTTTCACGTGTGACAGATATTTCACAAATAGTTTCCATATAATTTGTTCATGTAATTTATGTACGTTTACTGGGCATTATGATAATAGATGTGCTTCTGAATTTATATTGAATCGACCGTTTATTAAGTTGATTTACATGGATATTGTGGGTGTGTGTGCGTTTGTGTTTGTGTGATTTGATGCAAACATGGGCGCACTCCAACATGTGCAGAGATACCGGTTTTTTATTATAATTTTTTTAAACAGACTTTATTGATTTTGTATTTCACAAATTTCATGATAACGAAAGTTTGAATTTGAATAAAACTATCTTGCTAATTAGCTGGGGTAATTTAATATCTTGGGTCATTTTAGTACAAATTAAGATTGAATTCTTCCACCTGCCTTTTAAATCTTAGGAGTACGAACATTTAAAACAGATTACCCTAACAGATTCTGTAAGCTCTATGTGCACTCCTTCCGATGTGCACTGCAAGTTCAGAAATGCATAAGATAACTTTCTAAATGCTTGATATGCATGTTTTTAGTTTGTAGTACAAGATTTGCTGGGAAATAAAGTGAAAGAAGAAAAATTAAGAGATAATGGGAAATCCACCCGGAGACCTACTGTTTTTAGCATTGTGTTAGCACAGTGCCTTAACTCTCCAGGGGCTATGTGAATCATCGGTCAAACCAAGACAGTTCTGACGCATTGCTGCGAGCCCGGTATCACAGTGTACTGATGAATCAGCCTGAAAAACAGGAAGAAGCAGCAACTATGCTTTTTACTGGAGGATCAGAGCCTCAAGGTCATGCCTCTGTCTCACAGCATATGCAAAAATGCCCTGATGAGTTTTATACTTACGGGTAAAAGTGAAAATGTTCCAAAAAGCACAATGACTGTACACATTGTTTATTCATAAGAATTGTAAAGAGACTGCTATATGCATTATTTAACTGTGCTCTGAGTGGCACAGTGGCTCTGAGGTTGGTGTTGGTGCCTCACAGTGCCAGGGTCCTGGGTGTCAATCTAGGCTAGGGTCACTGTCTATGTGGTGTTTGCAAGTTTGCGTGGTTCCCTCAGGGTGCTCCAATTTACTCTCACAGTCTAAAGTTAGGTTAATGTTTAAGTAAATTGTATTTTAAGTCATAAAAAATGTCAATTAATTACGTTAAGAACCGGTTAATTTTCTTGCTTTTTTATTAAATATTCACAGGCTGAGAACCATGATTAGGGACCCTTACCTCTGGCTGTACATCCACCAGACACAGCTTATTCCTGGCCAGCACACTGCGTATGGCCTCAAGACTAGTGCCATACTGGTTTTCCTTGTACTCCCCATGCTCAATAAACCTAGAAAAACATGGCTCACTTTAGCCCAGCGTATGAAAACATCCAAATAAAGTACATATTTCCATCTGTGATAAGTCACTTACTCCTTCAAGCCCACTAAAAAGCTATGTAAAAAGGCTAAAACTAGCATATATTATACTGCAGATCGGTACCCTAGGAACTGCAGAATAAAACTGAGTTGTGGCTAATAACTAGTAGGAGTAGTGGTAAAGTAAGTAACATTCACAGCCATGACATTCAATGTAATATATTAATGTTCAGCATTATATACTTGTTGTTTTGGACATCTGCCTCAAAGGCCTGTTTGGAGACAAAGTAGTACTCTACCCCTTCTTTCTCATGGCTCTTCCTGGGCCTGGTAGTGTCTGAGAAAATAAATAAACAATACATTTATGCAGAATTTGCATAAATCAGAAAGAAACCAGGTAAGGAACAAAATGAAGGTTTGCTTGAGAATGCAATATGAAAAAAAAAAAATTTATGTTATATATTTATTACATATACGAATCTTTCAAGTGTTTTTGCAAAATCTAAACAATTAAATTGTGATTAGCTGTTAGAAACAACAACGACGGCAACAAGAAAATTACTGTACACCTGCAATTATGCTTATATCAAAGAGAATTTAACATGATTTAGAAAGGAAATTCTCAAAGTAGTCCAACCTGCCCATTGGCTACATTTTAGCACCATAGCTTTTTTCATTAAATTTGATTTGGCACCTAAACATTTCAACTTCTTAAGTGCTAAAATAGCTCTACGATGTGCGTCATTACGGAAATTCTGACTAATCTTATCCGAG
>JAOVYW010067333.1:0-15404 GCA_025775045.1 Hiodon tergisus
AAGTCCCCACTATTCCTCTCCACATTAGTGAAAGATGCTTTCTGTCAACCAACATTAAAACGTTGTGCTGTCTGCCGCCACAGTAAATGTATGCTGGTGAATTCTGAGATTTACCACATGGGTCATTTTCCCCCACCCTCAGTCACTTAGCTTCCTTTTTGACTTCTCATTAGTAGAGATTAGGCTTGGTCTTGGATTCATGGGAAATGATTAAAGGCTTGCAAGAACACAAAACAACATCTTAGGTCACACAGCCCCTGGCTATGGCACTTAGATATCTGAGGTGAGGTGAGGTGAGGTGGGGTGAGGTGAGGTGTGGTGGGGGGAGGGACATCAAGCCTTTAAGATTAAGCTTTTCCCAATGTCTGAGTGAAGGATATAATTATATTTGTCCCCAACTCATGCTAAAAACTGCGGCCACTTATGCTCTCCCAGTAACAGTAACAGGGAGCGGGGTCTTTTTTAGAACATGCAGGGCATTTAAAACTCACTTCATCCTCCTCGTTTATGGGCGGGAGTCTGCATCTTTGCCTCTTAAGGGTTCTGTGATGTAGATATTTAGTATTGTGATCCTACTTTGTTTGGACAGTGCGTGTTTTCAGTCCAATAAAGGAAATGTGATGTAAGTATGTTTTTCATTTAATCGATGGGACTGCAAAGGAGCCAGGCCAACTGGTATAATATCAAATGGAATTTTTTTCTATTTTAGTTTTTATTATGTGACTGGACACATGTGCTGCCTAAACTGGCTGGTCTTAAACATAAAGCCCTGTACTCTTATAATGGTACAGTTTCATAAGTTGATAAATAAGTTGAGCTGTTTTTTTTTCAGCACACCATAGGGCTGTTTTCTCATCTTGTGAGAAAAGTGGGAATATCATCTTACTGCTAGCCTCGAGGAGCTAAAATCACCTAATTTGTCTTTGAATGCCGGCATTACGGCCGTGAGGAAAGGTCAAAGATAAGGCCTGCAATTCAAATCAAGTGTCACCAGAAGAGATAATTGCTGACCTGACGGCTGGAAGGCATAAAGGTCTAACACCTAGTGGGAAGATGTGTTGTTTTTCAATTAAAAGGGTAATTTACTAGGATAGCTGTCATTGGTTTGTAGGGTGTACTCAAGTTTCACAACGGTCATCTGTTTGGCCTGTGGTAGCCTGGGTCTTCAGAATGACTGAATATTCCTGAGAATATGCTCAATGAATCACTGCAGAACCAAGAGTGACTTTTCACAACATTACCGTTGGTAATTTTATTTTGTGTACGTGAGGTCAACGATCATTAGATGAACTGATGTACATAAGTTTATTCCAGATTGTTGAACTCTCTCCTTAATTACGACCATTTTCTCAAAACAATGCACAGGTTCTGTAAGCTATTTTGAGTCGTCATTGAAATATGATATTTTTATTTAACAGTCTTTAACAGTTTGCGGTGAACATCTTCTCTCCAACTGTGTTATTATATATTGCAAACGTGTCTCACAATTCAGTTCGTGAGTCAGTCTGGATGTATGTTATTCATTTAGATGAATAACGCAGGGTAGTAATAAATAAATAAAGACTGGACAGCGCTCAGATTTTCCAACCTTCCTGCTCCAAATATAACGTTATAAAACAGAAAGCTTTCATAATGTGGTTAATAGATCTGAGGTGTGTATGTGCGACTGGACCAAAAACAGGTGTCTGACAATTATGGGAAATAAAGATAGAAGTTTTTTAGCTCAACTGACAAACTTCATAAGTAAATTAAAAAAACAGAGGACAACATTTGGATAATGATTAAAGTGGGATGAAAACAGGAGACTCGTCTCAACCAACAGTTGATAAATAATGTCATCTACAAAGGAAAATCTAAAATTCTGACTGGCAGGGAATCAAATCCTGAAGGCATTTATACAGCCCACGATCCAACTTGAATAGAAATATGCAAGAAAATATCGTCCATAAATCTTGTGAGTTGATACACAATAATCCACGGTGACTGTGTGTATGGTTGTGGCCGCTTTTCAAAAAGGTCAGGCCAGTTCAGTATCCAGATTTCGGTTCTGTCTTACTTTGTTCTGGTGGGGGGGGAGAGAAGGACAGGATTCTACTGTATCAAGCGGCAAATCAGCAATCAGCTCAGTGCACTGAGGGTGTCTCGGGTGCACTTTATAACTGATTTATCCGCAATAGGTCATCAGCAGAGGTGGGCTGTGCTAAACATGGGCAGACAGGAGTAGTGGCTAAATAAAAACATTTTCCATACACATACTGATCCATACAGCATTGACAGAACTTTATGTTCCCACCGACAAAATCAAGCTACATTTGCCCGGTAATGTTGCTGGTCCACTGTATTGAAATAATTTGTTTTATTTGTTTCATTTGTTAAGCTAACGATAACCCATTGTAATGTACCTCAGGAGTCTAGTCACAATAAAAATAAGCACCATGTCGTTGGTTCCCTTGTCTTGCCGGTAACTTCATCTGAATACGGACTTTGCACCATCATCTGACTTAATCATTTCTACACATTGATAATTCTGAGACTCACTTCAGCGTCACTTAGCCCAGGGGGCTTCAACTGGTACCAATGTTGCTCTCACTGCAAATCTTTTGGATTCAAAAAGAAAAATATCAGCACAGTAAATTGCAGCTAAATAACTACTATACCCTTCTGAGGCTATAAAATGTGATTCTCACTTGTGCGTTGAGTTTACTTAAATGGAAGTAAACAAGTAGGAGGAAGAGATTTGCATATTTTACATGCCAGATATTTGCATACATGCTTTTGGTGACCAGAATAGTAGTGATTCCCAACCCCCCAGCCGCATGGATGTTCTTAATTTAGAAAAATGTAATGACTTCTGTTTAAATTACTCAAAAATCCTACACCCCTGCAACAACCTTACAGGCATGGGTCAGATCCCTGTAAACTGAACAAATTCTAGGTCTGTCGACCGTTACATTTGTCACCACAAGGGGGCACTCTCACACTTGTATTAAAGAGCAAACCAATTCAACAGGAGACTGGTCGTTCCGCACCACTCACCTGTGCTCAGTAGGCCTTTTTCATAGCAAAGTTGATACGAATGTGATGCGACACCCTCAAGTGTCTTATTGTTTTTATAAAATGTATAACTTTTTTTTTTTTTTTGCATTTAGACCACAGGAAATACAAGCGACTTTAACATAAAGTTTCAATTATTACAAGAAACATTTTTTTTTTCTGTCATAAAACTGAAATAGAAAACAGAAAAGTTAAAAATTCCTAAAAAATTCCTAAAAAATACAACAAACTCCACCTTAATATTATTAAGGGATTAGGAAGCCATGTGTTATTGTCTCATAACAAATTGGCTGGAAGGGAAACCAACCAATACAAATGTGGGACCATAACTATTAATAATATAGTTAGACATCAGTACAATAGATGAGTCTTTATGTTTTTTTTGTTACACTGGAGATGTGGAAATAGTAAACACATTTTATATCGTTAATATCCATAAGTAGTTTGTTGTTCCCCTTCAGAACCAAACAAACTATTATTGTTGTTTAGCCAACAATATATACTGTGGATATACAGCGTTATGTGGCTGTTATCCACTGTTATGTGGATGTTTTTTGAATGGTGGACCGTTCACAATACTCCCATTGATACACCCGCCACAGCCTTGAACCGCATATCTTTAGTCCTTACCTTATCTCAATTAAGAAATTAAGAAATTGTCTACATAGGTATATTAAGGAAACAATCTAGATTGAATGGTCTAAATTAGGACTAAGTGCCAAGTTTTTTTAGATAAAACCTTAATTCACAAATCCTAAGTAACACAGTAAGATGGCCGTTTTTATACTATTTAATTGCTTAATTGGGGTGTTATCACCCACACCTGGTACTTATTGTCATGTAGGGCCAGGTGAATGGTGAAAAATTACCTCAGGGCTGCAAGGGGAGTACCTGCCTGTGGGGTGATGCACTGGAGTGCACGCACAGTGTGTGTGTGTGTGAGCGTGTGTGTGAGCGTGTGTGTGAGCGTGTGTGTGAGCGCGTGTGTGTGAGCGTGTGTGTATATATGTGTGTGAGCGTGTGTGTGCGTGTGTGTGTGTGCGTGCGTGTATATATGTGTGTGAGCGTGTGTGAGCGTGTGCGTGTGCGTGTGCGTGTGCGTGTGCGTGTGTAACGGAGCTGGTTGCCAGACAGCTTGCTAGGGACAGTGAGGTCACTCACTGGAGATGAAGGCGGAGAGTTTGATTGGTTGCATCGTTAGGGACTTTCACCTCTCTCTTTGTAGGTTATGCCTTCGGTTCGGTGTGAAGGGACACGGGTATGATCCCCAATCAGAGGGTCTGTGTACCAAAACACATTGCCTGTGCCTGTGCCTGTACAGTCACTGGGATTACAGAAGGATAGTGTGTGATGGTTAATGTACAGACAGTTGACAGCACAGGGAATCTCCCCTTCCTTTCCTTAATTAATAAGAAGACGATGTTTGAGTGCAACAGGCCAGATCCCAGAACTATTCCCCATGCAAAGTCAGTTTTAAACTGGGCCCTACACACAGACGGGCAGAAAGTACAAAAATTTGACAGTCGTTTTTGTGGTTCAGATTTGGCCCTGGCCGTGATCCTGGGGAAAGCAAGAGGCCCACGAAAATCGTCCCCCTTTCCGTGTAACATTTCCCCATCGGTATTACACCCCACCCACCAACTCATCCATAATTCAGTGTAGACCCAGCATGTGATCTGGTGAAAGAGTGAGGAAGACCGAGAACAGCACAGGGGCGTTTACGTCACCGTGCCCCTAAAACGCTCTCTCCGGAAGCAAGCTTTTTCCTCGGCTGCCGGTGCGGACAGCTGACGACGCAAGGCGCACCAGTGGACGCCCTTACTAGGCAGAAAAAGTCAGGTTAAAGGCTGGTACATCTATAACAACCCAGCACCACTGGGTGAGGATCAGTACAGGGGCCTGTACTTCTATACTACAAAAACAAGCTGCGGTTCAGAACAAACATTAAAATAAATTTAAAAAAAAACATTTTTTAAACAGACTGCCAACTAACCCCCTCACGCGTCTCAGTTTTTATACACCGAGATTACCTGAAACTCAGTCAATGGCCACTGATCCCGGCGATGCAAAGGTTAAATGCTAAATGCGTTAGCGGGCGGCACGTACACCAGGCGCTAACGCCTTTGAAAAGCTACCTTTCTATTGACAGGGGACGGAAACGTCGCCATGGCAACCAGCCAGAGCACAACATCGCCCCTCGGCTTTCAAGGGAAGCTTTCCTTTAGCGGGCGGCGTCTGGGAGACTGAGGAAAAAATACAGTTTAACCCTAGTATATAACAGACCTAGTGTTAACTAGGCATGTGGGGGGGGGGGGGCAATAATGCCATTCGATAAATGAATTAAAGCTAAATTTGATTTAGCATTTTCTGTCCATAAGGGCTATACATTTACATCCAATTCATGGTGTGTCAGACTCCTTGGAGATGAACTCCATCTACAATCACATCCGCCAGGCTGAAGCCTCTGTCAGGGAGGAGACGGCTGCATCCGTGAACGTCCTCTGTGAATAAAACAGCAGGATTCAGGATTTGGTTCCACAATGTGAGCAAGAGAACATTTGGAAACCAATTAAAAGTGATGTGGACCGCCAGTGCTGAATCAGGAGGGATGAAAGGGGGGTTTAATTGGAATGGCGGAGAGATAACGCGGCTGAAATCCCAGCTACGGTTATCAGATGAAGACGCAAGTGCGCGGCTGATTTTTAAATACGTGCGTCCGGAACGTCAAACGACAACCAAGGGTCCTTCCAAAGAGACAGCACAGAGCCAACCCCTACACGGCTATTAGTTAAGACAATAACGTGCCTCGAGAGGCTGAGGCAGTCAAGGAGCTTGTCCGAACGCAGACTGAGCCCTACGAGCAGGGGTTCACAGGTCCCACAACTCCCAAAAGGTCCCAAATTGTGACTGGGAGCGCACAACTGGCAGAGAAAATGGGGAGGAGGAACGAATAAACAAAATAACCTAAAGACAGATCCCCACACCCAGATCCATCCAAAACGCAATAAACCACATATAGTCTCTTGTTCTTTATACTCAACATCATAAACGATAAAGAGCAAGAATTCCGTTACGTTTGTTTCACGTCTTGAAAAAGCCCCAAAAGCAGGCCCGTAATGGAAGTGTGGTTCCGCTGACCGTACGGGAACAATGGACAAGGAATAAAGAATTCATTTATGATCCAGCCTGCAGTCTGAGAACATCCTGTACACAGTGCAGGCGGGCACAGCAGGCCAGCCCAGAGAACAAGCACTGAACACAATGCCCAGAACGAGCGGCGACGCAGAGGGGCTTCTGTGAGTCGCCGCTCTTCTCACAAGCAGACACGAGGAGTCACCTGCAGTCGCCAGACAGACAGCTACTGCAGGTACGAGGAACTGAACCGGGACTTCAAACACCACAGTTCTCCACTGATAATGTACCGCGTCCACCGTTACCGAAACAGCTAGGCGGTAAACAGGACAAGGCACTGGCTCCTTGTACAACTGATTCATGAAGACCAATGATTTGTGAACAGATTTTAAATGCACGAAAGCTGGAGTCATCTTGTCACCTAGCTCGCAGTTAAATTGTCATTGTACTGTACATGTGTTAACTACGCAATGTATAAAACGTATTACTGAAAACAATAAAATCAACTAACTTACTACATATTCATAATTCAATATTTTTTGCCCTAATCAGTAGCATTGTTCAATAAATAAACCCATTTCCATGCCGCCAGCACCCATCCACACACTGGAGACAAATAACAGCATTCATTTAAATAAAACCAGGATTACGGGGGACTGGCTAGAGAGCGTCCGGCCACTCCGGACTCAACAGGAAGTCTCAGGTTTGTCGGACGAGGGGGGCCTCTCCTCAGGACGTGGCCGGAGTGAACAAAACTCGGCCTCCATATCTCCCAGGAGCAGCAGGGAGGAGCAGGGCACAACCAAACGTTCACATAAGCCAGCACCACAGACCCAACGCTCCTCACTCTCACACGGTCTACAAACAAACTGCGGTGGCTTTAATTACCGAGAAACGACAGGCACCGTAAACACGACTCCCTAGGAGACAACCTGCGCGTCGACATATCGAGCTACGGGTAACTCTAGAACCGGTTCTGTGTGTTGGGGGTGGGGTGCTACCATAATCCCCCAGGGGAGTTTGTGCGTCTTCCCAAATAACGGTTTCGCTTCAGTGAATAATTACTAAATTGGGACTCTTTCCGCCATCTCTCGTACGGGCCCGACGCTTTAGAAAACAAGAAACATTTTCACTGCCATTCCTCAGCTTTGAGGAAAGGGCCTCTTTTCATCCTGTTGGGCCACCTACATCCATCATTCTTTTACGGGGAATGGATTCTCCCAGCAAGTCACAGGCTAAAGGCGCTAATTGATGGGCGCTCGCTCAGGAATTCGACTGCAGGGCGGGCCGTGGTTTGTAATGCAGACCCGTACCTATGAGTCAATAGTGTGCGCATCCTCAGGACAGTGTACGAAGGCAAAATTCCAATGCCCTGATGCGTTGGCCAGCGTCTAATTACATTTCAGCAGACACACATACACGGCCGTCCCATTCAGGGAACATCGGCAGCTGCAGCACGGTTTGGAGACCAGCGTCACTGACCCAGGGTCCCCGGGACCAGACATCAGCCACCCTTCCCTCTGCGCCATGACAGGGAAAAGGAGCCTTTCGTAGACGTCCTTCAGCCGGACGCAGGCACGCCCACTCACTAAGGCCTTGTACCGAAAGCGTTAGAGAGGCATTAGCATTTGCTACCATACTTAGGATCCATCACACACTGAACAAAGAGACGCTCTGCATTGTAAATACAGCTTATTTTACTGCAGACAACCATCATCCAAGGAAGGCGTTTTAAGGTTAGAGGAAACCCATAATCAGACGTAAACAGACCAATTCATGAGATGCATTTCCTGCAATTGTGTTCAAGCGTTTTCTTTCCTAAACCATACTGGTAACAGCTACAAAACTGCAGGGCATGCAGCGACCGCATGGGGTCCGAAGCGGACAGACCCTGACCGGGACCACCTGACAAACTCAAGTCAAGACCAAGTTTTGAGTGAAATTTTAAAAGTCTGACCCAAAGAACAGGCAGCTTTCAAAACGCCCCTCGTTTACAAAGCTGTCGAGCTGAGGCGCACTCGGGGACATCGACAAACACACAAACCAAGCGAAAGCCACTGGCTTCAGAGACAGACACGCCCAAAATCAGAGTCGTTGCGGTGAGAGTGCTCAGACCGAGCCCAAAAGGCAAACTCCACAGAAAAGCAGGCGCTTCATACCGAAGACTAGGAACCGGCAGGGCCACCCAAGTCGTGACCGGTATCTCAGAGCGGGCACGTAACCCAGCGGTGCAGTGATTCAGCCCCGACACACGGGAACTCTGGCTAAGATTACCAAGAAGCTAGCCATGATGGAGCGACTAATTCACCAAAGCAGCAGGTTTCCAAGCCGAAGCACGTTGGAAGTAATTCACACTGAACAAACTTGGCGTAGCACCACCACAGTGCATATTTAATGACCGTTTCACAAGGCTAATGCTAATCGCCCGGACTAACCCGTTGATTTCAGCACCAGATCGAGAAATAAAAACACAATTCCACACTTCCCAACAACAGAAGAAGTCTGCCCTATCGGGAGTGGCAAAGCCAACATGCCCCGGCAGTTTGTCCCCCCGAATGTGTCAAAGACTGACAGGCGACCAGGAAACGGGAGCATGCGGTTCCCGCACCTGAGAAGGGGTGGGGGTGGGGGGGGGGCGTGAGGAAACAGCTGGGAAAGGCTGATGAGGGAAATTCAGACCTTCCAAAAGCCTGAAGTAAAGCCGTCTTTGTGACAGTATTCACTCTGCAAAGCCTTGGGTAGCCATTAGCGTAAGGATCTATTCAGCCCGTATCAAGACTTGCATTCCGACCTTTTACAGGTTTTGCCTGCAGTAGTAATACTTAAAATCCATGAATGATATGTGTGTGTGTGTGTGTGTGTGTGGGGGGTGTGTGTTTTCACTCAGGTTTCAGCCGTTCCAGACAAATCTCCGCCCAGCTCGTCAGCCTGTGGCTCAGCTCCCCCTCCACCTCCCCCCGGTCCCCCCTGGTCAGCCCGTATTGATGTCTCTGAAGGCATCCGTTTTGAAACCCAAGTGCCGGGCAGGATCTGTAAAACGCACAAAGGTTGTCCCCTGCAGGCTGCGGGCGGCGCCGGGACTGTTGGTTTTGCTCAGATTCCCAGGCAATTACGGCGGACAGGGGGAACGTGGAGCAGCCAGCCTTCTTACGCCCAGTGTCTGGATCACACGGCTCCTGAAGAATCTACTGGGTTTCTGGCATCATGGTGCTTGTACCAGCATGTAGCAGGGACCTCATCAAGGGACTCCGATTCAAAACAAAAGAACAGGGGGGCATCTGTCTGCAGACCAGGCTGACATAGCGACCGTCGCTACAGTCATTTGCGACCCGGTCCATTCTGAAGCTCCTCACACGCCAGGTCTGCCGTCTCCACAACGCCACCAACACTGACTCTAAAACCGTGCGATCCTACAGGGCGACAGCAGACGGCGACAGGCTCCCAGATGTGATCAGATTACAGAACAGGGCCCTACACAAAACACACAAAGGAAGGTTGTAGCAGATGAGTGTGGGGGGGGGGGGGGGTACGACAACCCTGTGATGGAAACGTTAGTGTAAAACGGGTAGCACAGGAGCAATGTGGGTTCCCCAGCAATGTAAGCACAGCCTGGTGCCCAAACTACCACCACCACCACCACCACCACCACCACCACCAGGGGAGTAGAGAAGCTGGAGGAGACACGTCCCTGGGAAAGCTCTCCACCTGCAGCTGATTGCTCCCTGGGTGATGGCTTCAATTAGGCACACCTTCTGCGCACTAAACAACAACACGCTCACAGCAGTCGCACGGCGGATCACGCTACGCTCGTGCAAGAGTTCACGCCCTCATCCATTCTACAATGGTGTTTTAATGGTGGCAGGTATAATTCTAATTTGTTTATTGTAGGAACGAGAGTCTGTATCACCGCTCAATGTGCAGCCCCTTGCCGGGAAGATGAGCCAGAGCTTGGGTCTCCCCTTCAGAGGACGGGGTCAAGCACAGTCTATTTTGGGTCGGTCGCTGATCTCACACCCCACGAATAACCGCTCTCGGGAGCTGGAACAGTTTTCATTTGCTGTCGGTTTTGGTTCTTTCACACCTTCATTAGAGCGAGCCAGGTCCTGGAGGGACTACTGGCGGAGGGTTTTAGAACTCAGAAAACAACCAGACCGTCAGTGGGTAAAGTTACTGAGCAGCACACACAAACCAAACACCTAGGAATGAGCATCTCGAAACCCCCCCCCCCCCCCCCATTACAATGTTTCCTGATGCAAAAAGATGCTGAATAATTAATTTGCTCATCAGCGGGATGTCCGCTGACACACCTGCCAACGCCTCAGGCCACAGGCACACGGGGGAGGGTTACGAGGGGGGTAGCGGGGACAGGACCCCCAAAAGGAGGGAAATCCTGTCCCACACCATCCCTCTGCGTAGAGCCGGTTGCCTCATCTGCATTAGAATATTCCAAAATTTCATATATCTGGGCTTGAGTGTCTGTCTAGTAAAGGGTATATGGTTTGGTAGAGTATACGGTTAATGTAGTGGGATACTGCGTTAACACCCAAGAGGGTTTGACACCTTTGGAATATGTCAGAGGCGGCACGCTAATGAGTCATATTCTCCATCGTTCCTAAAGGAGCCGAAAAGCAGAACAGGCGAGCTGCCTCGCGTGATTAAAAACCAACGCGCAACGCCCGCCGAAAGTGTCATCTCACAAATTAACTGGGGCCAAGCTTATGGGTGTGGGAGACCAACTCCGGTCCTTTCTTCAGAGGAAACACGCAGTCCTCCACCCCCGCCTCCGCAAGCCACGCTGTGATCAGAAGGCGAACGGAGAGCCTTCCTGACCGCTGTCAGAAACCACGGCCCCCTTCCGTCCCCAGAGAGGCTGGTGGAGGTTCAGCACAGCTTCAGCCAGACGGCCCTGCTGTCCTCCACCCTACAAAGGGCCTTTGTTGTGTGAAGATGAGTGGAACCACGTCAGTGCCACCCCCCCCACAAATTACTCTTGAAAAATGAAAAACCGAAAAAATTCTTCACCAATAGCAGTTGTGTGGCGGCGGAGGAACGCACTGAAAATGACACATAATTAAAGGGAAGCGTGCCCCTTGGCTTCGAGTGATAATCAGTCAGCCTTAAGGGAGACCACATGTGAGGTGCTGCTTGGCTGAAAACTCGGTGGATTGGGCCTCTCCCTCCTTCGATACAATGGCCATGGTCAGATGGTGACAGTCAGGGCGGTCGGCCCTTGGCCTTCGACAAGGGCAGAGTTCAGTTCCCAAGCCTCTTTTGGCAGGGGGCTGAAAGGTCAAACCCCACGACAGAAGTGCAGGATCCCAGAGCCACACAAGCAGAGGAATCGCCGAGCTGTCCTTCGGCCTTTAGCCGTGACGCGAACCTAGCAAAGCAGGTCCCTACAGAAGACCAATCCAAGTCAAAGCCATGCAGGCTCTCTCCATTGTCTGGCTGGTTCAGCAACTTCTGGTCCTCGGTTTACCCAGCGCCTGTTAGATTCAGGTCTCGCGCCTAGAGTCAGAGCCTTGCTAGAAGAGATTTGGGAGATGTGAAGGCATCAGGATGGATCTGGGATCTTCCTGAACCAACTAAAGCCGGGCCAAACATCCCATCCCTGGAAATACAATGGTGATCGCACCTGCTCAGGATCACTATACCAGCTTTAAGGGATGTTCAATCATCCAAAAATAATTAGTTCACCCATTATAAAGATGACATCTCTAAGCCTGCTAATGCCATAAGTGGGGGCATCAACCCGTATTCAAACTCTTCACAACACCGAAGATGCGTCTGTTTAATAATTATAATTAAAAATCCTATTAACTGCACGCCGAGTCATTTAGCATCTGAGCGACCCTTTGGTGTTCAACGCCATGTGAACACTGGAGACGTTGCCAAGGTAAATGACCAATTACAGTTGGGCCAAACAAGGACACTCGCACGCTGTTAAATACAAACAAACCACAGATTTAGTACACAAACTAAAAACGGAAGCCATGCGTTCCAGAATCCGTGGCGGACAGGAAGTTCTTCGAGGAGAACAAACCTTCAGACATCCAGGAAGAGACCTGCAGGGCAGCTGGTGAACAGATTAGGTAGGCCACTCGGGCTTCTTAAAATAAAACACAAAAGGAACAGGGCAAAATGGCCAAGTGGCCTTGTTTAAGCCAACGGAGGACACAACCGTCTCTCTGCACGTTTATGCCTTAAAGGGCCAGTCTGCCATAACAAAAAAAACCAATCGCTTAAACACTGAAGACAGTGTAAACTATATCGGATTCCTCTAATTAGTCTTCGCGACTCCCTATAACAGCCGGCCCCATCCGCTCCAACCCCACACAGTGCCCTGTCTATCGATAGCGAGCGTCTCTTTTCACCACCCGCGCCCCCAGCAGACCCGCTGTCTGCCTGTCCGTCTGTCCGTTCCCCCGGAATCCGCCGATTCACGAGCGAACCGCTTCCAGCAGGCAGGTCGCCACAGCTGCCTCCGCGGAGTGGTCCAATTTCATCAACGGTGCGTATCCTGTATCACGGGACTGCACCATCCCGCTCGCTGCCCAGTGCAGTCCAGCCCATCACAGACCCGACAGGGCCCACCCGGGACTCAGAACCCATCACAGACCCGACAGGGCCCACCCGGGACTCAGAACCCATCACAGACCCAACAAAGGCCCTCCCGGGACAGCACTAGAGGAGCAGAAAATGGGATTCAGAGCTCCCCGTGGAAGATGTAAAAAGCATTCACATACATTTTAGGGAAAAGCTGAAACCCCGTCCAAACAATGCGTGCAGCATGGTTGCCCAGAGGAACATTAAATCATCCAGGTTTAGTCACAGATTTCGACAGAGCTCCCCCTGCACCAAAGCCATATGAGTTAAGGCCTCGTTGTGGGCCTTTAGGATAGGGATACGAAAAGGGGGTCCCACAGCGTATAACCACAATGTCTTTTGTAGACTGAATGAAAAGCATGGGTGGGGGAGGGGAGGGGGCGCGATATGGGCTTCAGGGGGGTCCTCCAACTCCGCTCATTTCATCAAACACCAACACAGATGGTCCTGGCGCTAACCACCGACTCCACACTGGCGAGGGTGCGGCCAGGCAGATGGCAGGTGCGCAGTTGGAACGGGACGGGAGCAGTCAGGTGCGTCGCGGGACGGCTGCAAATTCCATCACCGACCTTGGGCTCGACTTCCATCGCAAACCGCTGACAAACATTTCAAAACAAATTTCAATCACAAATATTTCAGTTCCCCCCACCCCACTTAACACGTAACAATACTCCAAAGCCTTTGCACAAAACCTTAGGAAGAATGGATTATAGCACTTTAGACACCGCATACCTTCCTATATCAGAATAAAATACACAAAAATTTAAGATAAAAACAAGCAAGCAATACAGAAGCTATTAAAGTTAATTTTAATAACGGGGTTTGAGAGTATTGTAATCCCATCACCTCACAACTCATAAATTAAATTCTCACCCCACGCTGGTGTAACACCGTAACAGCTCGGAGCGTGACGCGAGCGGGCCGTGGACATCAGCCCGAGTGAGGGTCGGATTAATGAAGGAGGAGAAGAGAAAAAGCCCAAAACGGTTTCACTCTCAGTGAGGAGCAAATGCTGACAGCTGGATTCTGTAAACTCTGCGTTTCCCCCAATTAAACCTTCACAGACAGCGGAGGCGGAGTGCAGTTTGGAAGGAAGGAACCGAACCCTGTCATTACCCCCCGGCCACCTCCCCCTCTGAAGCAGGGCTTTGGGGCACGTTATCACGGGTTCGGCCCAAACCAAGACACCGAAAACCGGCAGTTCTCTCACACGACCTTCACTGATAAGACCGTCGCCCTCCCGTACAGTCTTAGCTAGACTGTTGCTGTATTCATCAAGGACGCTACAGGTCTGATTAAAAGGGATCTGCTATGCCATCCCTAAATTATGATGAGAGATCCCAACCAGGGGGTCAGGAAACACCAAAAAATATATATAATTAATATATAAATTTATGGGAGGCATATAGGTGTACGGTCCAGGTCAAAAGTTTTAGAGGTCAGGCTAGCGCGTCCCATAACTACTTTATCTTGCCAAGCTTTTTAAAAAAATTAAACAGGATCCGAGAACAGGATGTCTTACCAGTATGAACATAAAAAGATCAGGTCGATCAGGAAATGAGCCCCTCTGACAAACGCGGATACTGTGTACACTAAATTCAGTTTTGGATTACTGAAAAAGATTTTTTTGAAAGACCAGGCTAACGAGCGTTTTGGATTAAATTGGCCAGTATATAAGACACCCACATCTTAATATTGAACCACTTAAGCTACTGCTTTAGAATGGAGAAAGTTCAATCTACTATAAAGGCTATAATTAAGGTTTGTTATGGACCCCCAACTTGAAAAGAACTAGAGGTGCATTCTACCCAAAACTCAGGGACAGTTTCTCTCACTTATGACACAAGGAAGGTGACCCGTTACAGCTCTCCCTTTGGGGAAGCAGAAACTCCCAGCGGTGGTGCTGAAGTGGAGAGGGGGGTCTCACAGGGGGGATGCTACGCCAGCGTGGGGCTGCCAGGGCAGAGAATAACACGGCCCTGTTCAGTTGGCCTCAGCCCACCGGAAAGGTTATTTATATATATATATAAAAAACCCTCTTTCTCTGCTCTGAGAAGTCACCCAACTTGGAGAAGTACAGGTGGATTATATAAGCACGTCTCTTCCGGAAATAACAATGAATAAACTTCTCATTGGATGAACACTTATCCATTTACACTAGCATTGACTTATCACACTGCAAAACAAACTCCCTTTCTTTATCTGCAAAGAAGATATTGTAACAACCGCCTGTTGTGCAGGAACATGTCCTTACTAGCAGGATCAATGAAAGCCACCTATCAGAGATACAAAACGGACAGGACAAAGACTGCTCAAAAGGTTTTTATCCCAAAACAGGTTCTCGTCCCAAACAGACAAGTTCTCAGTCAAAATCCAAAAACACTCCTCTGGCTCAGCTCAAACAAGCTCCAACTTCTGCATTCTCAATGCAACCCTATAGGTCTAGATACAGGGCTACTCTTCCCCACGGGCCTTCCCAGTTCAGTACGTTCCTCTAGGTCTAGCTACAGGGCTACTCTTCCCCCGCGGGCCTTCCCAGTTCAGTACGTTCCTCTAGGTCTAGCTACAGGGCTACTCTTCCCCCACGGGCCTTCCCAGTTCAGTACGTTCCT